>VXBL01009324.1:232671-294537 GCA_013400195.1 Aramus guarauna
AAAAAAAAAAAAAAAAGGAAAAAATCTTTACATAAATGTTTATGAGGAAAAGTATTGGACAGTGGAGCTAAATGTGATCATAGGGCATAAAATAAGAAAAACGAGGGAATCCTTATCAAGTAGCTCCAGTACAACTGGGTGACTACATTGACACAGAGGTGATAGAAATGGATGCAAACATAGCTAATCTATGACAATTTTAATTGCAAAACAACAACAGCAGAAAAAAAAAAAAAGGGTATTTTGTAATTGGGAAGTGGGTGATGGATGGTTTGTCTCTTCAGGTAACTGTCAGATGGAAAATCAACTCGTTACAAGAATAAATGTAAGAGGTCTGTCTACCCAGAGCAATGCAGAGGCACCAGGAGCTGAAGGGACGCATTAGCCTGCTGCCCTGCCCAACCCAGTTTACTTGGCTAGAAATCGCATGGCATGTTCAGGAGGTCAGGCCAAGTCACCCAGGGGCTTGCTTATGAATATCGGAATCACTGAAACTCATCAGTCGGTACCTTTCTTCCATTGATCTTTATAGAATCAAAAGAATAACTGTGCTAAGTAGAAACAGCACTAAATGGATATGGAATAGCCACAATTTCCAGTGTTTCATGGCCTTTTGGAGTCTCCTGAAATGGATGCTTTTCATCTGTGTATACTGGTTACAGATACTAGATATGTCTAGTCCAGGTAGTTTCCAGAATACTTTTATCCAAAATTTTTAAAGCTGTAATTAGACTTTTTTTTTCTTGTCTGAGAGGTTAGTTTTGAATTTCTGGAAAAACATTAGACGTGAGCACTGCTGTGACTGAGCTGCAGTGCCTGACTGAAAATACTGAATTCAAAGCTCAGAGGAATGCTGAATGGCTGCTGTATTGCCTATGAGAAAGCGTGGCTTTTTCAGAAGCTTACAAACACAAAAGCAAGATGAGCCGGGCAGTATTGCATAGAGAGCTTCAATCAAAATGAAATCACCAGTTGTTGTTCATAGGTCTCTTCTTGTGCTTGAAAAGAGGTCATGCAAGGTGTGTTTTCTGGGGGCATAATAGACCACTCTGTCTTTCAGCAGTAAAGTTTTTGCCAATTACCCTATCTTTAACCTTCCTTTTATTCTGGAAAATTAATTAGAAGGTTCTGGAGAGGAAATGGGGACTAACTAGGGTCTTTATTTTTTATGGCCTATTTAGCTTTGAAAAGTGCGAATTAAAGTATTTTCCTAATATTTATAATGAAATCTGTAAACCTGTCATCTCATTCTCCTGTCTTGGTGATTATAAAACAAAAGCCCAGACCGCAAGGCTTCAGCCTGTATAATGGAACAAACAGCAGCTATGTCTTTGCTGTGCCAGCTGAAACAGAAGCATGAAGAATTTAACCAAGGCAACATGAGATGTGTACTGAGTCACAAAAGTCTTTTTAAAACAAAAATGTTGGTATTCACCATGTTTGGAAGCTAGGAGCAATATAACATAGTGAGAACTAATATGATCTGGCTTCAGCTGTAGTGTTGAGTGGAGATTTAGTCAGAAAAATTAAAGCCTAATGTAATTCACGTTAAGCTTACAAGGAGTACAGCTCCTACTTAAATATTCCAAAGTTATTTTAGGTAACTGAAATTACATACTAATTTGTATCGTCTTAGTTAAAATGCAGTTGTCCCTATTTGAAGACATTTACAAAACCATTAGCAACACTGTTCCAGTCTTATTACCCTGCACAGGTAGTAAGTCTGTCTTTCTGTGTTCATCTGACATGGCACCTCCCTCACAGCGTGAGCCCTTGCTATGAGGTGGTGTATCACAGATTGATAACCACAGAGCAGATGGAGAACAGAATGCCTGGACAGTTATTTTATGAGAAGATCAGGAATTATGACTTTATAATCTTCCTTCTTGCTATTTTGGAGGGAAGCCATGTTTACTGCTTTTACAGTAAGCATTAGCATAGCAAATTATGCTATCAGCCATAACGAGTCGTGCTAGTGGGAGAGGAGGTAAACAGGGAGATTGTGAAAGACAAGGCTGAACCTGAAGAGCTGAGAATCCTGATTGGAAATGAACGTTGATTGTGCAGCCTGTGCACTGAACTGTCAATGTCTAGTGGTGAGTCAAGGCTGAGGAGTACTGAAACAATTTCTTACTCTCTATTTCTTTTACCAGCACCTGCAGACAAACGGAAGCAGGAGGCATGTGTGTTTGGCATGTTGTTGTTCTTTGCAGAGGACACGGACAGGGAACATTAAAGGAAATTGAATGTTTTCTGCAGAAACATTTTAAAATATAAAATGCGTTTATTGTTTTTGTTGTTACTAATTTTTCAATAAACATACTCAACTTCAGCTTCAGCCTCCTGGAGTCAAATTGAGGAGTGATTTCTTTCATTCCAATTGTGACATTTTTATACTTGTAGAATCATGCTGCAGTGTTTGCTTCGGGTTAAATGTATATTATTTTTCTTTATCTTTATGAGCTATTATGATTTTTTATAGTTTGTTGTTTAGGTCCTTTACATCCCCATCATCTTTATTTATGAGTCTTTTTTTTCTCTTGCCCTTCTCCTTCCCCTTGCAACTTCCCACAACTCTTCCTGTTGTAGAGATCAGTACCATAATAGTGTAAAACATTACAGAGGGGATAGTAAATGTCTCCACTGTACCTAGTACAGAAAAAGGAAAAATTTCAGGGAAGTATTTGTTATTGAACTCAACTTTTGAAAAATGGTTACAATAAAAACATTTTCAAATGTTGTATTTGTATATAAAGCAACTGCAGTGAAATGCTGTAAGTTTTGCAGATATCATCATAAAAAAAGAACTTACGGCAAAGGTAGTAGTCGTCTCACACTGCAAAGCAAAACAGAGCTCTGGGAACTTCTTGTATAGCTATTGATTTTGTCCCACTTCTGTACTAGCAGAGGGGAGTTTCATCATGTTAAATAAGTGGCACATATCTTCCTGCCTTGTTCACTGCCATTTTGACCAGGATTTTTCTATATTGAATAGGAGTTCACCTCAGATAGCACACTTCAATTAAGGTTTCCTGCAGGAGATAGTAACTCTCTGTTGCCATTCTACCTATTTCAACCTATGGGCTACAGTGGAGGAAATAATTCTGGAAAATGTCTTCTCCCCAGTGTAACCTGAGAACAGGTTACATTTAACAGGTTGCCCAGAGAAGCTGTGGATGCCCCATCCCTGGAAGTGTTCAAGGCCAGGTTGGATGGGGCTTTGGGCAACCTGGTCTAGTGGAGGGTGTCCCTGCCCATGGCAGGGGGGTTGGAACTAGATGATATTGAAAGGTTTCTTTCAACCCAAACCATTCTATGAATCAGAAGATGTAATACTGGCAATCCAAAGCTTTTGTGGACACCTCAACCCCCCACCCCCTATGATTTTTTTTTGTAAATTACTGCAAATTTCTGCAAAGAGCTGTGAAACTACAGAGCTAGCTCTGAAGACTTGTATATCATTCCATTTGCATTAATAGCTGTAACGATCATGATTTTCAATACTAGGTGTCCTGTTTTCTGATAGTCATTACAGAATTTCATTGTTAGGATTAATGACAAGCTTTAACAAGCATATTGTTTGATCACCAGTTCCAGACTCCTCACCTGATGGTGCAAGAGAAGTAAACAAGCATAAAAGTGAGCACTAAAACTGTGCACTGGAAGACAAATTATTGTAACGTGAAGAAATACAGAATATCATGGATGTGAGAAACAAACGAAAGTATCTGAACTGGGAGAACAGAGCTGGGTGAATACATCTTCATCATGATCCCATTAAACCTTTTGAACTAGAGGCAATGAATTAAAACAGTATAGCATCCCTCAGTCGATATGAATATATGGAAATGTCTCTGGAGGTCTGTACAGTTTACGTGCCTACTCAGTCTGCTTACCTTTTCAGTCTTTGGCTTTTCTGTTATTGATGAGTTGAAATGCCCACTCTTCTGATGTTTGTCTGTGATGTGCAACGTGGTTCGGTCAACAGCTGAACGGAGTTTGTGAATTCATTTTACGCTGTTTACAGAAAAGTTGTCAGCTCTTAAATACTGTTGATTTGCCATGGACTCAGGTCAACATCTAGAGGTGAATGTTTTGATATTCCTTTATGAATACCTTGTGCTACTCATCTTTTGTTTTATAGCTGTTTTAATTTTTTAAAAATGTCCCTTGTAATTTTTCACCTTTTTAAAATTAATTCAAAATAAAATGTAGTGCCACACGATAGGTTCTCTGAGTGGAGATACTTCTTACCAAGTTTTTCTAATCTAAAGTTTCATAAGCCTACATTTTTGCACTTTGAATTTGCTGGTTGTTTTCTGAAACCATTTAGAATTTGGTTTCAGATGTCACAGCAGGTAATTCCTCTGTTGGAAGAAGAGGCTTCTTGTTGGCGGCATTTTTAATTTGTATGTGTTATAACACAATAATTGAAAATGCTCTTGAATTTCCCCACTATATTAGAGGAATGTTTCTTAATGTGATATACTGTCAAAGATTAATCACCCAATAAATTTTGTCTATTATTTTGATACATTGCACCAACTCAGTTAAGATCCAGGAGTAGTATCTAGTGTGACGTTTGTTTCTGGATATTGAGCCTGTTCTTTTGAATGTGTTTAGGCCTTCTTGAAATACTTTTCTCTGGCAGTTTCCACAGTGTGCACTTTTTTGGTTTGTTTTTATCATTACTCTTTTAGACTCCTGATATGATTGTTTTTGATGCTAATGCTGATATTATTTATGCTGTAATTGGATAATAGGGCTCATTTCTTTATTTTTAATTAAACTATTATCAATATATGGGTATGCTTTGACCTTGCTTCAGTGAAAGGAAGGTAGGTATAGGAAGGGATATGATCTTGCCTTGAGCTCCTAATGCATGCTGAGCTAAGAATGCAGCTGGAGCTGTGATTAAGAGACAGTACTAGTAAATAAAAAGGACCAGGATTTCTGCTTTAGCTTAAAGTCAAGAAACAAAGATTTGCATCCATACAGCTAAATGCTTTTACTCTCAAGAGCAAAGTTGGATGACACATCTGAATTACCCACTGGTGTAGTCCCTGGTCCGTGCTACCTCTGAAGCATTTCCAGGCACTGCGTAGGAGAGCACTAGCTGGCAACGACAAAAACCATTCTGGGACCTCTAGTAACAGCTTGACAGTGCAGAAATTGCATGCCAGCACCAAGACCCATACTCTTGACTCTTTAGCTTAGCAGTGTAGACAAAGCAACAGCATCTCCACGGTGCCAGTTTGGCTCAACCCCACACTTTGCTCACTTGATGTGATAATTTAGCTCCTGCACTTCCTTCTAAAGTAGTTCCCTCTAAGAGAAAACACAGGCACCGCAAGCAGTATAGCATATTCAAGGCAGTACAGATGTTGACCATACTAAGTTGACTGTGCACTGTCCCAGCAGTACTTGCATCATCATATGCCCTAGCCTGACCTACTTCCATGCATGTGTCTTTGGTGTCATGCTCTAGTTCTGCTGTGGTGCAACACAGCTTACTCAGCATTCCAAGCACTTTGAACCGAATCAAAACCCCCAACAAAACAACAACCGTTGTGTCTCAGGGGGACCGTATGTAGCCCAGAGGAGATACAAGCCAAGTACTATGCACTGTGAACGTGAATCTGGCTGATCTGAAAGGTGCTAGTCCACAGCAATGTGCTTGGGAACCAGCCCACTTTAACTGGAGTAGGACACAAGACTGTCTTTGGTCCCCAGAGATGTACTGCTGATCATGTCATGTTTCTGTGTGAGGCAAGCTGCTCTTGTTAAGAGCCAGCAGGTGTTCCAATATTGCCATTTCTTACCAAAAGTTGCAGTATGCTAATGTTTGGACTTAAAGCCCTATCTGATCTTGCATTTCAAAAGCACTATATTAAGCTCTGAGATACTCTTATTAAAAAGCATTTCATTTCAAAGAATGTGACTCCCTCCCCCCCACCAATTTTCTCTTTTCTGATTCAAATGTGTATAAGTTGGGCTAAAAGTGCTCATGCTTAAGTATTCCTATACACTATTAAAAATGTCCTGACAGAGAACACTTTGTGGGACCTTCTTGCCACAGGGCAGGACATCAATAGTTTTCATATGCTCAAGAACAATCAGATACTTTCATGGAAGAAAGATCGGACATGTTTATGGAAGAGAGATCCAGGAGAGACTGACTGAAATCCAAAAGCTGTATGTGAGGTAGTCCCTGACCTACAAATTGCTGGAGCCCAGGAGAGGACTCTGTATGCTGCCCCTGTTCTTTATATTCCTCCTGAGGCTGCTGTACCTGACAGGATGCTGAGATATAGGGGTCTTTGAGCACATATGGCTGATTTCATGGTCTTATTTGCAGATCCAAATAGTCTCCACAACTGTTGGATTTTCACCCTTCTTCATGCTCAAACATATTCAAGCTCATTTTAGTAAAGGGAAGAAGAGCTGTTTAAAAAAGAAACTGCTGCAAATGAAGAGTAAATTCTAAATGTGCATCTTGTTGACATTGTCCTTTACAGAGCTGGAAACTTTGTCATACCACAGTAGTATTATATAAGAGAATGGTATAAATATTGCTGCAAAGCATACAAATATTGTATCCTTGTCCCTTAGGGCTGATCTTCTGAAAGACACAAACAGAAGATGACTGTGGGATGAGAATGTCACGTACAGGAAGAGAAGCATATTAAAGAATTGGCACAGTTTGGTTATATGAAGTGGTGGTATAGGTCTTTTCTTCTTTTTGCATGTTTTTTAAATGAAGCTAGTACTAAGGAATTTTTGTAATGTTAATTTATACATTTGATCTATTGGCAATTAAAACAAAGGGTGTGTGTCCAGAACTGAGTAAGCTAGGAAGGAAGCGAGAGGGTAAAAGGGACCAGCATTAGAAGCCAGAGGATCCTTTGTTTCCATCAAGAACAGAAAGGACATCCCATGGTTATCACCATCCACATGCTAGCTTTCTACATGATACCAATAATAGGGACATTAATTTTGACTTATAATTGCAATTGATAATCAGTTTCACAATATTTTTGGATTTTATTTGACCATTAGCTGTGATTACAAGAAAATTGAGAATTGTGGCTAAACTTTGTTCTTTAATTTGTGCTGTATCATATATAAGATGAAAAATACTTCTTCATGCCTTACTGAGCATATTGTAACTCTAGAAGGAAATGGTATTTGAGTTAACTTTGTGGGCTTAAGTATAAACTACTTCGGCTTATAGATTTAAATTGATCCTGGCAGCTCCTTACCTGTTACTGAAGTTTTATTAATATAAGTTATTGATTTTCTGCTTAAATTATTTTCTCCTTAGAAGTCAGAGGCTTGCTGGTATATCACCTTGTACTTTAGCAATACTACGGTGATATGGATTACTGATTTTGTAGTTTTGAACATGTTTACTGAACACCTTTTCCATTCCTTATACAGTGGTTATTTCTTTAACGCACAGTTGTTTTGCAGTTGCTAAGCTCATGCTTTCATAGTACCTATTGATTTTGAAGTGACGCTTCTGCTTTTTTTCCCCCCAGTTTTTGTGACCTGATTGTATCTCTTGAGTATTGCTATGGTAATAACTTCTATTTTCTTCATCTGCTGTATATTAATTTTAGTCTGTACTGATTTTAGCTGTAACAAAAAGAACTAGAACAGAAGCCCTGACCTATTTGTATTGTGTTAGATAACATATATCTTCAGTATAAAGTAAGGTGCATCTTCAAAATGGATCATGTCCTGAAATCCTGACTAAAGTTTACTTGAAGTTCAGCATATTTTTAAAAATGAGAGATGGAAGTCTCATTAATATGATATGAAAGTGAGAAATTCACCTGTAACTACACTATCAGTTCACAAATTGCATAAAAATATTTTTTAAAGTCATGACAGTTAATTGAGGGTCTGTTCTTCCTAATTTGTCCCTAAAACCTCTCATTTCCAAGTCATTTTAGTAGCTATTATTTAGTTGATGAGCCATAAAAGCCAACTCCCAAATCTGTGCATATAGTAAAGATCTCAGATTTTTCTACGTTATTAGGTAATGTCCAATTACATAATATATGCAAGTTTATATACTTAGCTTAAATGTGACTTTAAGGTAGTATTCCATGGAGTGTTTAATATTGATGGTGCTGTTCAGATGATTTCTCCATAACCTTCCAAAAGCATAGCTGATTTTGAACAAGAGTTGATACCTCTAGAGATACAATTTTGTATTTTAAATGGACTAAGTTTATTAAAGGTGCTATATAAACAGTATTAGTAAGGTCTGTGTCCTGTCTACGTTTGCAATATTCATTTATGTTTTACCTTTATTTATTATTAGCTTCTGCATCTTTTGTCCTTTAAATATTTTTCATGCAAAGTGCATTCCTGGGGTTAATAACTGCAGAGCCTGGCCCCTGGGCTCAAAGTCCTTATACTCACTTTGAAACCTAGAGGCAGCCACTTACTTAAACTGTGGTGCTTGCATTAAGAAAGAAAAATAACTTTTCAGTTACTCTGTTTAGCTGTTAACATTTTATAGCTGTGCAGGCATGTCATGAAAAAGCCATGTCATAGTTTGCTCTGGCTTCTTTTTCATTCTTTAAGTTCCCAGTGGGAACTGTAAATCCAGGTTCAGATGTGTTTATTGAGTTGGTTATAAAACCTAAATTAATTTTGTGTTCTTCACCTTGGCAGTGAACACTGGAATATCTAAGTACTCTTATTAAGAAAGAGTCAGGTTTCCATTGCTCATTTATTCTAAATCTTCTTTGGAAAATATTAGATACATTCAACTGTTCCTTCTGCAACTTTTAAAAAAGCTTTAAAATTATGTTGTTATTTTTCTTTATTAATATCTTTTGTATTATTATATATTTATATTCATTAAATTATTACCTGTTTTCTTCAATATAGATTTTTCTCTAATCACTAATATCTGGAAACAGATTTGAGAGAATCTGTGTAGTAAAGATCAGCTGCTTCTTTAGATGGCCTATTGTTTTAATGGCAAATATATAAAGGTACTTATGGGACCTTCAACTGCACATTTGTGTTGTCTATTTTTAGCATCATTTTTCAGACTTGTCATTAGTTTCTGTAGAAAAACAGTGCAGCTCTACTAGAATTTATTTTCTATCTTTCATCATAAATTATGATTTGATGCTTAAAAGATCTTGGTAAAAGTTCTTCCATTTATGCACTGGATATTCTCCTTTAACATGTGTAGTTGAATTGCTCATAGTTTTTGTTTCAGAGTTTGTTGTAGTTTTTGTTGTTGTTTTTAGGGGGAGTAAAATTACAAATCTTACATCTTATAATGTATAAGAATTTTCAAAATGATACTGTCAAAATAAGAAGCTATGCCAGTCTTGCAGTTTCATTCCATCTTTGGTTCTCTTCAAGGGCTGGGGATGTGCCCAGCAAAACACTTGAATTTTAGAAATGTGGGGTTAGTGCCAAGTGTGCCAAAGCAGATGCTCATTTGTACAAGAACAAAGCAAGAAGGGCCCCAATCTGATCCATGAAAAAGTTCCTATACAATCAGCCTACTTTCAAGAGGGAGTCCTTTGTGAAATTGGTGAAGGTCCTTGTGAAATAAGGAATGGGATCAGTCCATAGTGTGGAGCCTGGATTTGTGTGTATAGTGCTACTTCATACTGAGAGAAAATGGATAAAAAGCTGGGCGCAGAATGCTGCAAAAATTTGCTATGAAAAGTAGGACAAATCCCTCATTAAGTTCCTACAATTATGATTGCTCAGTTGTGGAAGAGTTTTCACATGCATTTGTATTAGAATATTGTATTCTTACTGAAAATAAAAATCAAGTAAAATGATTCACCTTTTTTTGACAAACCAAATAATTAGAGCTATTTCCTATACACCGGAGTGTTTTGAGCAAGTTCGGTTTTCATTGTAACTAACTGTGTGTTTGATTACAGTGCACAACACTTGACTGTAGAAATTTTTCTGACGGTCTTGTTAGATAGAAAATATTCCTCTTGGAACATTACTTCAGAATTTGAACTTGGAACTTTTAAACTGTTTCATCTGGACTCCTTTATCAGCTTTATGAAGAGTCTGCAGAACTTGTTCTTACAACTGTTTCTTTAATGCGCTTCACACCAGCAAAGGGCTTCATGCTGCTTTTCCTTATCAGCTATGATGTGGTTAAATTATGTGCCCTGAATGAAAACCTAATTTGCACCTATTTTTGCTTGGGCAGTATTTCCCCTTTCTGTTCTGTGGATGGGCTCTTGGAAGCCATTTCCTTTGATAACACTTCTATCTCAATAAAAAAAAAATCCTACTGAGAAAATTGATTGGCCTGGCCCTGATCTTGCTTTGGCAGGTGTCAGCAAGAAGCTGCTGGATGTGACGAGGAGTAGAGGAAAGACAAGATCTTATGAGAAATTATCTGAGGAGAATAAGAGAAATAGCTTCTGAAAATAAGGTAGTAGAAATTTCAGAACATCTTTGATAAGTAGTAATGTAAAACTTTAGATACCTACACGTTGTGCAATATAGAAGCGTGCCAAAAGATACTGGACATTCTGTGTAACAGTTGTTACCTTCAGAATCCACTGCATGAAGATAACCAGCGGAGTGTGCGGCTTTGGATCCCCGTGTACAGCTCTCAGTGATGTAAAAACCCCTGGCAATAATTGCAAATGCAATTTGTCATTCAAAGGCAGATCAATTGCATTCATTTTCTGTATGATAAGAAAGGGTAGCAGTAGCAGTTGGCTGCTAATTAGGAATAAAGACATAGCATTTTTTAACCCTGCAATCTTCAGTTCTGAGTGCTCATTTTAGGGATTAAGCTGGAAAAGGTTTGGAAGCAAGCCAAGTGCCAGTGGTGTTACTGTTTTAGACTTTATCACAGCATCCAGTACAAAAGATGGATCTGAGTTTTCCTGCACTTCTAAAGCAAATACAAATGGTTTCTTAGGTTTTGCTGATTTACCTTTTCCCTTGTTGTATTCTTTCTTTTTTTTTTTTAATGTTACAGCCAATTTTTGATGGAAAACTCCCCACTCCCCTTTTGACTGTACTATCAGAGGGAAGAGGTGTCGGAATCCTGTTAGCTTTAGTTTCGGTATTTATGTGATTTTTAACATTAGCAGCATATGGTTTACTTGTCTTGTAAATTGTATTTGTGAGAAGACATTATCCCCTGATCCTGCAAAGCTGAGAATAATGATCTGAAGTGTGAGGCCTGTGAAAGATAAAATTCAGTATGAAGAGTGAATAAAAATCTTACGATGCTTATAATGGTATGCATTAATCCATAATATCTAGGTATTGTTGAAGAATAAAAATAAAGAAGTAAAGCTAGAACAAAATTCAGTAACCATGTTTTTAAATTCTGAGAAATATTAATATTTTAAAATAGAAATATATAGAAAATATATAGAATATATAGAAATATATGTTAGTGTTTTAAATAATGCTCATTGAGTTGTGTTTTTTTTTTTAAATTTAGCAGCTACACATGCCATTTGATACTGTAAAATTGGTCTCTTATTTTGTTACAGAGTAAGTAATTAATGATTCATCTGTTCTCATAGCTAGCCAATTTATATTTTATGTCGCCAGCTGGTTTATGATATGTCAAAGACACAGAGGAAGGTATCATGGGTGTACTACATTAAAAATACAGTTTTTATCTATTGGTACATAGATACAAACTAATCAGAAAGTGTAATTATGACCTTGCATTACTCTAGATATTATGAAAACTGCATGTTTTTAAAATTATGACAAACAGACAGCCTGTAAGCAAGAAAAGACAAAAGCACTTAGTGGTTGCATTTCCACAAATGACTGGAGCTTTCTGTAACTGGAAATGGAGCATTAAGTAACTTGCCTATGAGATTTTTACCAGCCCCCTTAACTGGATCGTCAATGTCATATGTTGGAGGTACTTATATTACTGGGTGTTCTCTTTAATGTTATCATTTTTACTGTGTCAGCTTTTATTATCATTAACAACTAGGCTCACAGACTCAATTGTGTCCCAGCAGGATTTCAGATTATTCCTCAAATTACAGCAATTTGTCATGATGTCAATGTTTTTTAACCTATAACCCTAGGTTACCTACAGAGTCTGCAGAGTCCAGATTTCACATGCCACAGATTCAATTTATACTGTATGTAAACAATTGCTGTGCTTCACAAACAAAAAAAAAGACAGGCAAAGTCCAAAACTAGGGGTCGAAGTCTAGCTTGTGGTGAATCCATTCTAATCGGATTTTCTTTTTTCCAAAAAAAGATGTAGGCAATGCAATAGTGTCGGCTGTTTACCATAGAATGAAGTAGGACTTAGACTCTTGTTAATGGCAGAAACTCTATCATTAGTGACAGCAACAGAATTTAGAAGAGTCACTGTTACAACTAGTATTTCTCATGATATGTGACTTTACCATTAAAACTCTTGAAAACTTTTATTGTAAGAGACAAACAAGCACAATGATCTTGAAGCTGAAGGAATGTTCTAGTTCAGGGACACCCAAAGCTGGGGAAGAAAAGGGACGAGAGTGACTCTTCACCTCTGGTAGCTTGTGTGACATCCCCTCAATGCTCAGCAATGTCCTCAGATGTCCTTAATGCTGGGGATGGGGACAGGTGCTCTGAAAGCTCTGAATCAGCCCTGCCACCTATTATGGCCAGAGCTGTCTTACAGGACACAACTGTGCCGATGCTTACCTGCACAGACAGGCTGTAGGATAACTCAGCTGCAGAGTGGAGGTTGAGACAAATTCACCATCTTCACAAATCTTGTGTAGCATTGAAATGACCGAAGGGGAATCTGATTGTTAAATGGAATGTAGAATTGCATTTCTTTTGTTCTCTTTTTATTCCTTTTTTATTATTTCAAATACTGCAACCATATATTTACCTGTTCTTTTATTCTTGAACTTTCCTTGTAACAAGGTGATCTTACAGAATCACAAAATGGTTGAGGTTGGAAGGGTTCTCTGGAGGTCATCTGGTCACCCCTGCTCAAGCAGGGTCACCTAGAGCTGGTTATTCAAGACTGTATCCAGATGGCTTTTGAACATCTCCAAGGATGGAGACTCCACGACCTCTCTGGGCAGCCTGTGCCAGTGCTTGGTCACTCTTGCAGTGAAAAAGTATGTCCTGTTGCTTAGAGGAACCTCCTGTGTTTCAGTGTGTGCCCACTGCCTCTGATCCTGTCACTGGGCACCACTAGAATGAGCCTGACTCCATGTTCTTTGCACCCTCCCTCCAAGTATTTATATACATTGATAAGATCCCCCTGAGCCTTCTCTTCTCCAGGCTGAACAGCCCCAGCTCTGTCAGCCTTTCCTCATAGGGAGAGACGCTCCACTCCATCATCTTTGTGGCCCTTTGTTGGACTCTCTTGGTATGTCCATGTCTCTTGTATTGGACCCAGCACTCCAGGTGTGGCCTCACCAGCGCTGAGTAGAGGGGAAGGCTCACCTCCCTCCACCTGCTGGCAATGCTTTGTCTAGTGCAGCCCAGGGTACTGTTACCCTTCTTTGCAACAAGGGTGCATTGCTGCCTCACGTTCAATCTGGTGTCCACTGGAACCCCTAGATCCTTTTCTGCCAAGCTGCTTTCCAGCTGGATACCCCCCAACATATATTAGTGCCTGGGGTTGTTCCTCCCCAGGTGTAGGACTTTGCACTTCCCCTTCTTGAGCTTCATGATCTTAGAGTTATTGGGCAAATTCCAGCTATTCCAGTGAGTAAATGGGAGCTTTCCAGTTCACCCTCTTTACTTTGGCAGAAACCCATTTTTTGTTAAAGAGCTGGGTAATATACCCTCCACCACCACTGCAAAGCGCTGGCTTTGGAGACTGGTGATGTGGAAATGTAAGGTGAGTTCCCGAGAGCAGAAGGAATCAAAGATCATCCCTTAACTTGAAAATATCAAATTTTCCCATGTGTGCTCTTTGTTGTGTTTCAAGGACAAATACTGCTTCTCAAAACATTTTTCCTCTTGGGTGTTATATAGTCTTTCCTTCAATTTTGGTTGCAACTGAATGCCATCATTATTTCATGAGTTCACATGTGTGTAGGAATTACATCATCATAAAGCCTTAATGACCTCACAGACTTACAGTAATTCAAGCAGTAGAAATTGCTGGTATGGTCAGATCTCAAAAATAAGACTGTCAAATGTAAATATGAAATCTTAATGAGCTATCCATAAAATGTAAGGTACGGTGCATATACTAGTTCTGATTGTATTTTCCCAGCAATTGGCTAGAAGAAGTCTGGCAGTGCTACAGAAATATCATGCTGCTAAATAAGTTTTTCCTAGCTTCAAAGAACAAATTTTCTATTAGCCACATTGTTTCTACAGTCCTATGTCTGTATTGTTTCTTTTGATATATTTACAATGGTGATAACAGCAGTTATTTCCAAGGGCTGGGGTGATTTTACCTCTTTAATTAGCTTTATTGCTCCCAAACTGTGTTTTCTGGTTGTACGTGGTTCCTTGTTCCTGGTGATGGAAGCTGCATATGGGCTTATCCACAGGTTTTTTTGCCAGCAACAGGTACGGGACTTTTTGCTGGCTTCTTCCACTGTCTTATTACTGTCACCTCAAAGGTGGAAGGACTCATACTGGGTGGCCATCTTATATGAATTTCTGTACTCTCTAAAGCACAATTAATGTTTTCACCCCGACTAAACATGTCTTTCCGTTTGCTTCTGGACTATTTCCGTTTTGGAAAATTTATGTAATGTGGCAAAATATGGAAATCCAATATTACTACTTATATCCTTCAATCCAAAAACCAATTTGTTTCAACAAAATGCTGAATTTCAAAATGATGAAATGGAAAGATTTTTTTTCTCAGAATACAGAGTCATTGTAGTAAACATTGTTTCATGCAAAAAGGCTATTTCTGTCAAAAAAATTGGTAGCCTTTCAGAAGTTTGAGATTTAGGAGTCTTGGCTATAGGAAATCACTTACAGTAAAGTGAAGTCTTAGTAAATCCTTGTTACAGTGCGTGCCCTGTGGTCAGGGGTCATGCTGCCGCAGTGAGGATGAAGGAGTTGAGCTCAGAGGACACTCAGTAAGTAAAAATGACAGATTTGGGACTTTGGAGCATTAAAGCTTTTATCAAGTGATTTTGGTGTAGTGTGACAAGAAGGGGGAAAAAAGGCTTCCTGGGGAAGCCTTGACTAGAACACAATAAACTGAAAACAATTTTATTATCAAAAATCTCTACAGTTAAAAATAGCTGGTGTAGTGCAATGTGGAGGCTGGATGTGGCTGCTATCAAAATGAGGGGGACGGACTGGCAAAAATCTGGTGTGTCGGCTTCCAGACCCCAGTTCTGGGCGGTGTGGCTGTCGCTGAGGAGCGAGGGGCTCTGCCTCCTTGGGCTTGCAAGAGCCCTTCTCCCCGCAGCCTGCAGGCTCAAACCCCACGTCAGCCCAGCTGAAAAGAGACCAACGAGGCTGCAGCTCATAAGTGTTATTTTAGAAATATGAAGTAGAGATCAAACCTCTGTGTTCTCAGCCTCTCCGTCACCATAAGCAAGTAGGTAGTGAATGGCGTGCCTTTAGAAAGGGATTTGGTTAGCCACAGCGTTGTTAAAGAACTTCATTTAACCTGAAAGCTTAACTGGCTTTTGTGTTTCTATTGTACTTACCAATGCATATAGATAGATAGTTTACTGTGCTTTCTCTGAACTGATACTGTATTAAATTACTGGTTTATTCATGCACTTTCTGGTGAGCTTGAAATGCTTGTATCTGTCAGTTACATTGTCACAGATGAAAGATAAATCTTACCAGTTTGTTATAGATAAATTGAATAATAAGGTGGTCTTAATTACTGTCCAAAGAGTCACAGAAGTTTACAGTTCTAAGCGTGTTGCCAAATAAGCCTTTAGATTAAATTTCTTTAAATAGAACTATGCAAAAGCATACTACTAGAGGTTTATGCCACATTTTATTTTAAAGAATGTTTTATTATCTAATTGCATGTGGTTAAAATTTTAAAAAGTGCTTAACTGATATAAGGATGAGATTTATGTTTAGATCCTAAGCAGGGCTTAGGTATATGCTTAAATACTAATGTGATAAATACAAATATATGTAATCAAGCTCATTGGCATTTGTGGAAATGGCTAAACTTACTAGATTGTTCCCATTGCTTGAATGAGTTTCTGAAACTAAGTAGGGAGTTACTCTGAACGCTCAAGCCAGACTTAGAGTATCTCTTGCATGCGTATATTTAGACCAACAAAAAAATGCAACTGTATTTCCTTTTTGTTATGTTTTTTGCACTGTGTTAACATGGGTTAGCTTCTATGGGGGGAGTGTGCAACAGTAATATCTGGCAAGGAAGACAAGTTATACAAGGAGGTAGGTGGGATTTTTAACAGTTTATACAGGTTGGCAGTATTTATGGACAAAGCTGAGCAATGATAGCTAAGAATCAGTGGTACTCGGCTATGGGATAGTCAGAGCAATGAAGGATCACAGGCAGCGTCAGCAATCAGACAGTGAGGCAGGTAATGATGAGATAAGAATGGCGGTGGATGTGTTGATGGAGAAATTTTATAACTAAAGAGATTACATGAATTACGGTAGATCTGAGGAACAGCCTACGGTCACTGGCATATGTAATTCTGTGGTTATGGTAGACACTTTTACTCCACCTGAGATACACAACACCCGTCTCTTGGCCCTTACAGTCTGCAGTGTTGATCCTCTTCTGCTGCACCAACCTTGATGACTTCTGGGTTTTCCTTTATCCCCTCAAAACTGCCACGATACACGACATACTTCCCTGGTTTCCCAGACTGCTCACTTCTCGGTTTGCTGCTTTTGTTCCAGTTCTCAGATCACTGGTCCCTGTGCCCTTAGGCATGGTGTCTTGTAGATGGTCTTCCTCACCCCTCCCCGGGGAATTGTTCCTTGAGGCTTAGAGACAATGTTCTCTCTTCTTTGATTTATAATTGTCTTAAGCATACCATTATTGCATTACTTTTCCCATGCTCTGGTCTTTTCATTGCGCTGGCTCAGCGGTTCATTAGTTGAAATTAGTTCATTCTGTTACAGACTCTAGGTATTTTAAGGCCTAGCATTTATGCTTGCTCAGCAACTGCATTAGTCCCTGTCTAGCTGTAAGTAAGGTTAAATATAATTTTGCAGAGTTTAGCAAAATTTGTACCATTAAGCAGCCACCCCTCCTCTTCTTTTTTTGTTAAAGTGGTTAGTGACATGCTAGGGCTTGGATTTGCTTAGCAAACAGCAAGTTATTCTGGGGACTTTTGGCCTGTGTTGGGTGAGGGCTCCAGTTCCCTCCTTTGCCAAGTTAAATTTCCTCTTACACACAGTTATACATAGCTGTGGTTCCAGATCCTGTTTGGATCCGTTCCTCTTATGTGCATAAAGTAACTGCAAGTGGAAAAACTTGAGCTGACCTCAAGCTGGCCTCGAAAAGCCCCAAATTTTCCTTGCAATGGTGAGCATCAGTAAGACACAGGTTTGTGTTCTTTTCAGTTAGGAACATTTCTGATTCCACAACTACTACGTTTTTTGTTGACACCTGCTGCAGCTTCAGCAGGTGATATGGTAAAAGTCCACACTCAGATTTTTTTGTTTGTTTGTTTGAACTAAAATGAAATTATATTGGATTTCCCGTATGAGTTATCAGCATGCTATTATATAATAAGGTAAGAATGTCACAGTTTTTTCAGGGAATATTTAGTGGCACCAACTATTAGGACTATACTCTATTCAGGCTCTAGATCTTACATCAGTGTCCTTTGTGATCTTATTTGAGACTTCTAAACTCCAGAACGGAACCTACATCTCTTTGTGTTCAGTGTTTCAGGGTGCTGATTGCAGGGAGTTCCCCCTGCCAAGCTGGCAGTTTCTGCACTGGACAGGCTGAGCACTTCATCCTGCCTTTCCAGATTCTCCTTGGGGCTGTTTTCATTGTAACACTTAATTAGTAGGTGCTTAGTCCTTTATTAGGTTGCAAAATCAATGAATAACTTATACTCTCCCTTGTAAGTATAGTTCAAAATAAGCAACGTGCTTTCCTTGTATTTAATTTGCACTTACGATGTCTTGAACCACAATAAAAATTATTCCTTTTGATGTTTGTGCATCCATTCCTTTCAACTTACTCGTATGAGGAGTATTTTCCGTCATTGTTTACCTGGTAATTCTGTTTCCAATGCCAAATCACCTCTGTGATTTGTTCTTTCTTCTGAATTTTGATTTCTGCTGTTGGTATGAGGGTGGCCAGAAGTGGAACACAATATTTAGGTGCATTTGTTGTTTACTGCAATGTAGTGATGGGTTTCATACTCCTCAAAATTTGGGGTTTAGTATATCTTGCAAACTTTCATTTTCATTCAGTGCTAGCTTTCTTTTTACTTTCTGCTTACAAATTACTTTTTTTTCTCACACCATTGAATGCTTATGTGTTTGTTTTGTTAGGTGGTGTTTTGGTTTTGTTTTTTTTTTTTTTTCTTTTTTAATAGCCGGAATGTATTTTTAGATTTTGTTTTACCAAGTGAGTATTATTTCAGAGATTGCAGCTCTTACAGCAGGTGCAGCATTTTTTACTGTACTTCAGATGCTACAGTAATTTAAATATTTGGATGATCTGGAGGAAAGGCTAACAGCAAAATCATTGTTTATATTGACACATTTATAATTTTTTTTGAGATATTTCCTCTCCCTGAGGCTGCACCACCATTATTGCAGTTAATTATATGCACAAGAACAAATTTAGCACTGTATCATTTTCTAGAACAGCTTTTTTCTTCTGCAGCAGTTCCTTCTCACTGGCCCACAATGGCTGGGGTCTGCAGGCGCTCCCAAATTGCTGGATTCGCATGTCTGCCTGGTTACTGTAAAACAGAGAAATATGGAACTACACTCTTTGTGGTGTAAGGTAATGCTGGAGAAAAAACTGTAAACTACGCCTGTCTGAATACAACCAACACATTGGTGGAAGGAAGGAGTCAGGATGAATGTCCTGTCATATGTCATGTTGTTTCTTGGCAGACTTATGAAAAGCATAGTCTTTTGCGCTAAGTTCCCTTCAAAGCTGTCATCTTTGTATGATTGTCTGTAGAATGCAAAGACAATAATAAATGATACTGTATGGTGATTTTGTTTAATAGACTTGCCATGTGCAGCAAGTGTTCCTGAATTATTATTTCCTGAAATATTTTCGGTTCTGAATTAGCAAAATATTAAGAAGAGTGGCTGTGGTTTGCTTTTTAATGTGAAAGTGAATACAATCTGCTAATTTGATTTGCTTTTTAATTATTTGCTTAAGTCTCAAAAATGTTTTAGAGGTGTTACAAATTCTCAGGCAGCTTCTGATATTTTCTGACAGGTCATACTATTTGAAAGAATTTCTTGTTTCCTCTCTCAATCTTGTGCAGAAAGTTTGTCTGTGTACCTGCTTTGATGTCTTTTCTCTTGACTTTTTTCTGTTGCAATTGTTCAAGCTCCATCTCTCCAGGATTTCTATATTTTAACAGCTTAATCCTTTCAGAATGCTGATTTTTGGAAGCTGTTCTAGAAACTGCTTTCCTTTTGCAGTGTTTTGACTGTGTAGTAGCCTTACCACATAGGTGCTGCATCAGTCCATTGCTGTTCAGGAAGGATGTTTGGGACCCTTGGCATGAATTTGAATACTGTTCTCACTTGATTCCCTCCCTCTCTTCTTAATTACTTTCTTGCACAAATATGCACACCAGCATGTCTTCAAAGTCTAAGGGAGTTCTGTCAGTGCCTGTATCCCTGCTCTAAAATCCCTTTTTCAGGCCACTTTCCGTTCTGTGTTTTATAGCAGCGTTTCTTTGGATTGTCCAGTGCCTCCAAGTGACAATTTTATAATTCTTTCACACCAGGTGCATATTTGTAGGTTCTCCGTTCGTCTCTTTTCATGCTTTGTGTCTCAGCTTCATGTCCCACCCCAGAGCCTGACACTTACAGAGTTAATTGGGATGTGGGTCGTCTTGTCTTAGGGTATGAAGTTAGTTTTGTAATTGCTGCTTTGCCTGGCTACGGAGTGATAGGTCTTGTCTGGAAAGCATTTCTGACAGCGTGCTGGGTGAAGTGCCAGTGAGGCCGCATGCCGTTCAGCTCCTGAGGCTCCACTGTTGTGACAGTGCCCATCAGCAACCTCTAGTGCCGTGTGCTCTGGAGCCTGCGATCTGTTCATCATGATCAGCCACTGCAACATCTTCCCTTTGTGATTGCCAGCAGGATTTTAGCTATCCTTCTTAGGACCTATTGCTGCTTTGCAGGTTCATAATTTTTTAGTAGCATGGATAGATATCCTGCTTTTTTGTGTGTAAAAGGATATAATAACAACGCTAGTTTGAATAAACTGCATGCATCACCATTTTATAGGCTTGCATGCAGAGACATATATTTCAAAAGTTTTTCTTCCTTGCACAAGAGCAGAACATGGCAGTGAGTTGCTGATGTTGTATGGTAATTCAGAGAGAGGATGCTATCACCAGTATCACTTTAGAGAGAAAGTGTCCCGTACACACCAGGCAGTGATGACAAGGTACGTGCTGCCTCATAGGCCAGGTGTGAGGCAGCATGCAGTGATACCATAAGTATTTAAGTTAATTAACATCTGTATATTGGGAAAACTAACCTAATTTTGCAAAATGAATAGTAAGTTTTCTTCAGCATGTAATGCAATGATACCAACCCCAACATATCATTTCTCATTTGGAATAAATATACATGTATATTTGTATTTCAATTTGAGAAACTGTTGGGAGCAGAATAACCTTTGTTGTAAGTAAAGTCTGAACTGGAAGGATGTGTTTCAACGCTTGTTCCCAACGCTGCCTTCCTCCTCGTTTGCCCATCAGTGTGCCTGGGTTGCTTGGCAGTGACCGGCCCTGTCAAGTGACAGGTTTTCTATTCGGGACTCATCCCAAGCCCCCCTTCTAGGAGGCTGTAGTTTCTACATTGTCTTTTTCTGTGATGCTGTTTGCCATGGAATGAATAATTCTGCCCTGTGTTTTAGAGGACACAGAAGCTTATTTTGGGAACGGATGAGCTTTATTAGCTTGGGAACAGTGTCTCATGAGTATTGGCATTGCTCAGGGGCCCTGCATCAGTCTCCAGTTGATGACTGTAGTTGGGAAGTTTAAGCCCATGTAATTTTTGGTTTAAATAGGCAAGACAGCGGAAGAGTGAAAAAGAAGCACAAGGAAGGAAAATGCCTCACAGCCAGAATTAGTGCTTGGTCTTTGATTCCCCATTCTGTGCTCTTTCCCTTGGACAACTCTTCCTATTCCTGATGAAGTCACTGAATGGGCTTAATCTCCAAATTAGTAAATTCTGGGAAAACTTCCAGCTTCTCCTTCTGGAAATTTGCCTGTTCTTTCTGCTTTTCCTTCCCCTATCATTTTGCAACCTTGCTTTCCATCTCTCTAGCTAAATCTAGATCCTGCTGGAATCTGTTATGTGTTCTGAAATTTGCCACATGAAAGCTCACCCCTAGAGTGTGCAGAACTCGCTCCATTCATGTTGACTGGACTCTCTTCACACTCTTGTTAAGTGGTTCCTTGCACTCGTTAGCTGATAGATTGCAGGATTTGGTTTAGATGTGATTTTAAACCACTGCAGGCTGAGGAAAAGATGCAGTTGCTTTCTCTAATACAGTGTTTCAGTGTCATCCAAGGTTATGAGCTCATGGGAGCCCTTCAACACTTTTCCCCGTTGCCAAATGCTGCCTCAATTTCTGCCTGCTATCTCTGACTCTGGCTGCAGGCTTGATCTGACCAGACTCAAGGCAGTAGATAGGCAACTGTTTATCTTTTCAATTTCTTCCTTTCTCCAAGGGCAACACCTGAAAGCAGTGCCCAGCGTAGGGCTGCCAGAGTGCGGGTTAATGTGCCATTATGTAGCTAGGAGAGGGCTGTGGCACACGGAGCTGCTGTGGTAGGATGGGGAAACCTACTGCTTCCCAGCCAAGGTGATACAGTGGCCCGAGAGAGGAGCTTGTATCACAGGCGGGCACCCTTGGGACACAGCGGTGTCATAGCTCAGGGCATCTATTCTGCCCCAGGGGGACTTCTTGCAGGAACCATGATGTCCAAATATCCTGGCTGCATTCTCTCAGTTTTGGAAAAGATAATTAATTAGGCCCAGAGCTCTCCATATTGGTGAGCTCCACCACTATCACCAGCACACCACAAAAAAAGAACAACAAAACTGCTGGTTTCTGTGGGAAAAACTAGGAGCGTGGTGTGGATTCAGTTCATCCTGTGCTCTGCAGACCTTAAAGTGGCACCGACTCTGCTAAGGATCCTTATGCAACAATGTTCACCAGAACAGATAGGGTGAAATATGTTGAAGGAAGTCAGCTTCTGTAATTTAAATTACTCGATGATACTTTTTAATTGCTTGCTTTCTAAAATCGCCAGCTGCTGGCAGGCATTGGTTTTATTCTGTGTCTGGAGTATGTAGGCTAAAAATAAATTATTTCTTCTGGGGAGGTGTTATTTTTAGGTTTAACACAGCAAAAGATAGTGCATTGAAGAAACTTCCCTTTTGTGAATAATTGAATATTTTCTAGTTTTGATGGCAGCCATTAGGTTTTTCAAAATTGTTGGGCTACATAATTTTTAATATTAAATATACAGTAACTGAAGACTGTGTATTGAAATATAAATTACATGCGGTAAATGTAAAGATTCTAAACAATTTCTGTTGAAGTGTTAGAATAAGACAAAAATATTTACTTTTCTTGAGCACTATGATATTTTTCTTTTTCTACTTTTTATGTTAAATTCTGGCAGTATGTTTTTTTTAGATGTCAAAGAATCAAAAATGGAATTGCATGGTAGTGCTGTATATTATGTTATATTTGGCTATTAGGCAAATGTAAAGAGGACTTTTAGAAATGTGTGGGGATACAGATTTTTATTGCAAACTCTTATCAGAGTCATTTCTGATACGTTCATTACTATCACAAAGCTATTGGATTAATTCCTTTACAAGTAGGCATCAAGTCATGAGATGCACTTGAATGTCTTCAAAATAAGCAGTGGTGGAAAGATGTTTGTACCATTGCTACTTTAATCACATGTGGGTAAACTTCCCTCCAAGGTGTTCAGTTCATGCTGAGGTCTCTGCCATCAGAGCCGGATTGTTTCTAAGATCTAACTTGTTTAAAGTTAGCCTGGGTGTCTCTGCTGCAATTTGTAATGTAGACCTAGTCTCAAATTTAGGGGAGGGTATGATCCAAACTAAATGTTCGTTCTGGATCGAAGTGCTAAGAGAGGACTAGATAGCAGAGGAAAACACTATTTTAAAGTTAGCATTCTTCAATAGAAGTAAAACTACTCAAACCCAAGGGAGTGGATTTGCTATCTTATCCCTGGCTCGGAGTTCTGAGTCCCTTCTCTGTCATGCGTAGTAGGGCTGGAGGAAGACTAGGGGAGTCGCTTTTTATCACGTTCTAATTCCTTGTTGCTGTATCCTTTTAAAGGAAAGGCAGCCAATGAAGTCCAGTTTTTCTGAACGGGAATATCACTGTACTATATAATCTTATTTTCCTGGACATTATGAATAAATAAATAAACCGCAAAGCTAAATTGCTGATGGCCTAACTGGAGAAATCAGTAGCTAAGCTTTTTACATTTCTGTACATAAACTAGATATGCATGAAGAGAGAGGGAGCATCTGGCTCATAAATACTCTCTTTTGGTGAGCAAATTCAATGGCAATGAAATATAACTGTAAAGGGTTAGCTAAATATTTTGTTATATTTTTCTGTAGCTGACTGACTGTATGTGTTACCTTATTCCATTTGAAGATGAGAAGAGAAAGTTTGCCCTGTTTCACACAGTTTGCAAATGTTAAGATATAGTTAGAAGCAAATTCTGTCAAAGTGCTTAAAAACCTCCAGTAACTACACTGACATTAATTTAAGGTACAATTTTAAGATAGTCAGCTTTTGGTGCAATTTATGTAACTTCTAAGGATTTTTAACATCACAGGGCTTTAAATCTCTTGTTCTTCAAAAATAATTAATTCAAAGTTCTGTGTCAATTCAAAATTCAGTTCCATTTCATTTAAAGCCATTGTGTTTTACTAAATGAAGTACAGAATGACCTGTATCTGAAAAGTTTTGTTAGACAAAGGAAATATTTAAGTATTCAATCACTTTTTCTTTCAATTGCAGTTCAAGCTTAGTTGTTCTAATTCAGACTGAGTTATGAATTTGGGAGTAGTAAAATGGAGACTTGAAGTACATGATGATGCTCTGTTTCAGATATTGAGAGTTTAAATTATTAAAGGCTGTTCTCTGATGTAAATGTCAATGTAACAAAGCTAAACAGCAGCTCTTTGTGAGAATGTGTTTAAGAGAAGAACAAAAATGTTCTGCAGGAGCAAAACGGGACAGCCATGCATTCAACGGGTATTATAAATAAGATCATGCAGGAACCCTCCAGATCAATTGCCTTCTAACACCTAATTCTTCCCTCTCTCATGCTGCAGAGCTTCCTGATAAAAATACTGTGAGCAAACATGATCAACAGTCATTCAGCCAAAGATTGTTCTCATCTTCTTCAATTCCTTACCACTGTTAGGCTACACTGTCACCAACTCCAGTCCCATTTGTGTCTTTGCTAATTTTGATTCCCCAGGGTACTGGCTGCCTCCTGCTTCAATTTCTGGTTCTTTCCTTTTTTGTGTCTCTACTTTCGCCTTTCTCCAATCCTTCTCCCCAAAACTCTGACAAAGTGAAACACAGGTTTATTCCTCTCCTCATATTATTTTTTCTCCCTTAACCTATCAAGTGTTTCTCCTGGCACAGATGCAATTTTTGTTTGCTGTGCTCCTTCTAACTCTTCTATTTTCTTACTGATACCTGCAGTCTGTATTGGCATCTGTGTCATGCCTGCCTTGTCTTTTATTTTCCTCCTTGTCTTTTACTTACTTGCCTCGTCTTTTATTCTCTACTACCATTTTCACTGACCATCTTACTCTTTAGAATGCATCTTAATACGCTTAGTCTCCTACATCTTTGTGGAGGAGGAAAAAAAAGAAAAAGCTCTTGACCTGCTAGCCAGTCTTGCTCCTTTTACCTCTAAGCTTGCTCTGTTCTTCTTGTTATGCAGTTATTTTTCAACCTCTTGAATCCAGTTTTTGTTTATTGCTGCTCTCCACAAAGTCTCTAATGACCTTCTTTTGAAGAAAGCTGAAACCCAGGATTTCATCCTCATTACTGACTCACAGTTTGCTTAAATGTCTCTGCAGATGTGTATGTTGCTCTCCCATTTTATATTTTGCTTGAAATTCTTTAGGATAGGGCACTTCTTTTCTCCTCCCCATGTTTCTACAGTATTCAGCTCAATTAGTGGCTTGTTTTATAGGTAGGACAGTGAGCTACCATGAAAGTACAAATAACTAATGTGTTTTTCATCAAAGGTTCCTTTCCTCCCCACCCTCTCCCTGGATATTTGACCAGATTAAATTATGTATGTTGTCAGTGGGACTGATAATAAGTAGCATTTTAAAATGGCACAGCTAGTTATCCGCAAACGTTGTCTCACAAATTTGCATTGCTCTACAAATTTAGAGCAGAATTTTGCTAATCTTTCTCATGTGAACTGACCTACTTAAGTCAGTGGACTACTAATATTTGCCACACAGTAAGGATTTGGCTCCTAATCTTGGGGAATGCATTTGCATGCACACAGGGAATATTGTCTGGTGTTTTTGTTAAAGGCTTCCTCCTCATTCCATTTCTCCTTATGAGATTTTTTTAACTTAAAAGTGGGAAGAACAACGTAGGCATGATCTGACCCAGATGTGATGCCTAAGGAAGTTGTCTATGAATCTCTCTAACTCAAGTGGTGAGAGGAGAAAATTACCTCTGGATGGGAGCTGTTATTTTGACTTCACAAAAAAAAGTCCACTTGTCTCCTAGAAAAAATGAAAACAGTTTTAATGCTTAAATTACACCTAACAAATAAGAGGAAGAAGCTCAAAATGATAGACCATAGAAATCACAAAGTTTCAACTGATTGAGGACAAATAAGGAACAATGATTGGTGAGCTGATGTGGAAGGGCAGGAATGTTCTCTCAGGCACTGTAGAAATTGCAGACACCATTGTCACAGAAATTTAGAGGTATTTACAAAGAAAATGATTTGCAGTGTTTTTTCAGACTCAGTGTGGCTTTTTTTGAGACTTTACACATCATTCACATAATTTATTATCTTTATTTTCAATAATAATTTTTCTATATAATTCTTTTTCTTGGAAAGGAGAGAACGCATGTTTATTTTCTCTACATTTGTAGCTATAAATTGTTCCTATGCATTTTCACTCGATTGTGTTGCTTGATTTTGGGGATCAAATGCCCTGCAAGGCAACATTTCTTCCCATTTCAGCAGTCATCATAGCCATGGGAGGAAGCTGCTCAGTTTTGCCTCCATGGAGGAATCCACGCTCTCTAATGCTGCATCTCTAACTTGGGTACCTGACTGAGAAACTTAAGCATCCAATATGCAAAATGAAGAGAGAGAGAAGTTTCTGATTCAGATGCTCTTAATTGCCCTCCAAAAGCTACACTGAGTATATAGGGAGCTTAGTTTCTGAACAGAAACATCTAGGTTATTTTTCTAAGACCAGACAGTTTGACTGTCTCCTGCACAGATGCTGAAGGGAAGTTCCTTCTTGACCCAGATTGGTTTAACCATGGCATTAAACAGTTGAGTGTAAACTTGCTGTTTGTTGTGCTCTTTGCCGCTGACTTCAGCGGAGTTGGGATTTCATGTGCCGTGTGTATTGCTCACAGACCCTTTTGTCTTTTGAAGAACAAATCCAAGATGATAAAATAATGTGGCAGAGAAGGGCAAAATAAACCAGCTCCACCACATAGATTAGGGTCATTTTGTACAAAATAAATATGGGTATTTGCAAGGCCACCTTCCTCATTTCAATCAAATTCTTGGTATATTTTCTCATTCATTACATTTACAGGTTCTCGCATTTACTTTCTGAACTGTAGCTAGTATTGTCATCAGTATTTATGCTGTACCTGCTTCCAATAAACAAGTAGAAAGCTTAGTATAATTCACTTCAGGATGGTACACCCAAAGCTGCTGGCAGGACTGGATCCTTGTTATGGGATACTGCTTTGTACCTAACGCTTCACCTATGTTCCAGGCTGCGCATGTCCATAAGGAAAATGTTGCCAATAGTGAGGCAGCAGGTCCTGGTTTGTTTCATGTTGCTGCTGATGCTTGCCTTCTACACTGAGAAAGAGAATGGGATTTGTGCACAGCCTTGAAAAGTGGACGGTGCCTGTGTGTAAGCAGACAGGATATCCTGAGGTTGAAAGGGTTTGGTACATGAACAGGCATGGGCAAAGGCAGCAAATGACTGAAGAGGAATGGGCAGACACTGGAGAGCTGCCGGTACCACCACAGTGTTGACTGATGCTCTCAATGCAGAAATTGCATTTCTAGTACTGTCACCTACAAAAGCTGTGTAAAAATAGAATCATAGAATGGTTTGGGTTGGAAGGGACCTCAAAGACCATGTAATTCCAACCCTCCTGCCATGGGCACCTTCCGCTACACCGTGTTGCCCAAAGCCCCATCCAATCTGGCCTTGAACACTTCCAGGGAGGAGGCGTTCACAACCTCTCTGGGCAACCTGTTCCAGTGCCTCAATGAGACAGTAAAGAATTTCTTCCTAGTTCTTGAATTTACCTTCAAGAACTGTATGTCCTAGCTTCATTAAAAAGAAACAAAACCAAAACCAAAAAACTGTGTGAGATTCACGCAGGATTACACAAAATGCTGTAGTAATGCTGACAAATGAGTTGTATTTTTTGTGTTCAAGTCCAGGGCCTAAACCACCAGATTGCCCCTCTCTCCTCTAAATTGGTTTTGTGATTGTGTATTCCCTCTTCAGCTGTAGTGGTGGTTTTGGTACACAGCCCTTTGTTTTCTATTCAGATTCCTAAACTTCAGTGGTGCTTGTACCTTTTCAGAATACGTGCCTTCTGCAGCAAATGGTTCATGGTTTCATGAGCAGATACTGAAAGCTTAAGGAAACTGCTTGTCTCATCAGTTGAAAGATTTTTGCTGTAATAAGTCATTAAACACTTGGACTAAAGAACAAGCTTTATTTTATAACATGGGTAATTTTCCTCTTCTACTTGTTTTCCGATTTCTGAGTATACAGATATCGACATTGCTTTTCCAAGGTGATGGGAAAATGCAGTGAATGAAAGTAGCAGACCTAAGAAAAGCCCGTGACCTGCAAACATTCCTTTTGTCCAGCTTTCTGTTCCCATCCAGGGAAGTCACACAGATTGTTTTCTGGCCCTCATTTTTTTCATACTTTAATTTCTTTTTTATCTACAAAACTGGGGAGAAAAAGATAAATGACAGTTATTTTATGTTACTTTTTCTGAATGGCTGCCTTGCCTCTAACAATTCCACTTGCATAGGCAGATATTTGGCAATTTCAGTAATATTTATACAGGCTGACATTGAACGACTGTTGCTTTTGCTGCGTGTGACAGTATCGACTAGCACAAAATTGTGGCCGCACGTTAGTGTGCAGTACGTGTCAATGCAAACCCATTTAAACAGCTTGAAGTTTTTTTTTTTTCCTCCCTCATCCCCTCCCTTATTTTTTTTTCCCTGCCCATCTTAGCAGCAGAAGAGCTAAAATAATTACCTGCAGTCTCATTTTTCACTTTACTACATGCAGATCTGGTGCGGTTGGGCAGCGAGCGGCTGACTGGGAGGGGCCTGCTCTGATGCAGCACAGGCATATGACAGCAGTAGCAGCAACAGCCATCCGAGCTCTTCTCCGGGCGGGTTTTGCTGCAGTACGCTGATTGCCACTTTACAGCATCCAGCAAGATCCCCAGCAGCAGGCACTTGGAGGAGACTCTGCGTGGGCACTTGTTTAAGGAGTATCTGACTAAACAATTGGGTTATTCTTTAACTGCGGGAGAAGTGCCTGTATTCCCTTCACGCAAGCTCCCTACTGGCTTTTGGCATTCATAATTTATTGGAGCCGTTTCTCCCTCCGTCTTTCTCCCGTTACTTCTTTTTCTTTCTTTTCTTTTTTTTTTTTTCCCCCGATCTTTATTTGCCACCCTCCACCCCCCCAAATCTGTGCTGCATCACTAGCTCTCATTATGCTGTGCTCAGTAGCCCAGTGTGTTCTCCGCCTCTGCTAGGCAGTGGCAGCATGGATGGTGCTCTTGTGACGACCTCTGCTGATGCTATCAGTCCACTGCGGATAGGCATGCTGAGTAATCCTGCTGTAAATGGGCGAGGACACGGACACACGAAAAATTAACCACAGCTTTCTTCGAGACCACAACTATGTGACTGAAGGTAACATAAATGCTGTCATTATTCTCTTCTTGCATTGCATATTCTATGCCAGGAATGCACTATCATATTTGGAGATGTAGGCTGTTCCTTTCTTTCTTTCTTTCTTTTTTTTTTTTTTAAACAGGGACACTTTCAGGGCATTTTTTTGTGTGATGTAGCAACAGAATCTGCTTGAATTTGCTAAATCCCAAAGGCATTTTGTCATGCTACGGCAGTATATGAAACTATATGGGCTAAAGAAGGTCTTGCATTGTGCTGAGTTTGTGCTAGTGAGGTGTGCGGCACCTGGCATTGAATGCACAGTAGCTGCAACGTGGAAGATTGGTAGCAGTTGATTACTTAAAAAAGGATGAAAGATTTTAGAGCACTAAAGTAAGAGAAATAATCTGTAAAGTTAACTGTTTGCTGGTGTAATAAAGGTTATACATCTCATTTTGGTAATTATAGCTTGAGCATCACAGACATTGCCGAGTTGATTGTTCCCTAGAGAACTGTATACATTTAGAAGGGATACGTAAGCATAATCTTTTGAAATACTGCTGCCTTCTTTCCATCTTCTGTGTATGCGCAAGGTACAGGAGAAAAGAAAAGGTGCCTTCATTTTAAATCATTCCATGGCTGGTAGCTTATTACATAAAAAGGAATTTTCCTGCAGGTGACACACATTAAATGCTGAGAGAATTTTCCTTGAGACCAGTGAAATGGTTGGGTCAGGTACTGATCCATATTTCCTTGCCAGAAAGTTGGTTTAACAGCAGGACAATTTAAGATTAATGATCGAACAGGAGAAATGTATTTGTAGGTGCTTGACTTTGCAAATATATTTGTGTGTGCAGAGTTTTAGCAGCACTTTCCAGCAGCAGAAACAGTACTTCAGTGTAGGCTTATATAATATGACCATACTTAACATCAGGGTCAACCAATACTACTTGAGACTCAGTCTCCAGATTCTGTCGTCACTTGATCAATGCTCGGTCACTTAATACTCCCATGCTGCATCCTGAAATGTGATCAGCTGATGCTCTCTTCATTATTGATGATTTGCATTTTTTTAGAATGTTGAAAACAGCAGGATGATTTCACCATAGTGGGAACACAAAGCAGATTTTTTCAGAAGAAAAATGAAAAATCCTGTGTACTGTCACTCTTACCACCGGCTGGTGTAATTGTTTGCTAATCTTGCCTCTAGGACATTCTTTGCATAGTGGTTCATGTTTTGGTGCATTTTTTTATTTTGTTTTGAATTTTTGGTTAATTCTTTTTGTCTTAATGATGCTTTAAGTTCTGAGGTGTAGTCACTGAAGAAAAAATTGTCTTAAATTTATAAAATTATACTTTAGATTCTGCAAAATGCACAGTATAATTACTGCAGTCTACTTGCTACATGTTGAGATTCAGATGTATATTTAATGGGCATGTGCAGCTATTTTAAAATTTAGACTTTCAAGTCTGTCAGTTTTGTAATCTGAGGAAAATAATCCCTTGTGGATTTTGAAAATCAATATTTTTCTCTTTTGTATGTTATGGGTATTTTAAAAATTAGATGGAGATTTTTAGTATTTTGGGGGACACTGCTGAGGCAAGTTTTAGATTTTCTCATGCTTTATCTTCACTTGATATTTGGATCAGAAGGACTGGATCTTCTTCTGTAATTGCACATGGAGTGGCTTGTCTGAACTGGGTCAAAATATACCTTGAATATCAGTGTTGGCCTGCATTATATTTTCCCTGTGATCAGAAGTCATGATGAAATATGTTGGCATCTGATTTGGAGGTAGATGAAGTATGGGAAACCTTCAGTAACAAAGTGTTAGTTCTTCAGCTCTGACTATGTAGTGTTTCGTGGGAATGCTCAGTTGGTCAGCTGTAATAAAATTCTTCACATCTGTTGTATCTGACATTGCCACACCTTTTAAAAGCTCGTGAAAAACATGAGGGAATGCATTTATCTGAAATTTTTCCAGGGACACCTTCAGCTCAAAGAGGACCATCACAAATTTTAATTTCTCATTGATGTAATTTGTTTAAAATGCATAATGAAGATGTAAGTTAAACTGATGCTTAAAATGTGCTTTGTTCTGTTTTGTTCTTTTTGTGTGTGTGTGGTGGTTTTGTTTTGGTGTGGTTTTTTGTTTGTTTGTTTTTTTAAATTTTGTTTGAAGATTTGGCTCCATGAAACAACATTTAACACTTCTTGTCTGTAAAGGCCTGAAGTGCTTTCACAGTCTTTGCATTTGGTCCTATGATATATGTATGATAGTAACATACATATAGAAACACAGTTGCAGGCAGTAATGCATTGCTTTATTATATCGGAAAATAATTTTGTTGAGGTCAAACTCAATTATTTCTGTTGAGGTTTTTGGCTTTTGTAATCCACTATTTAAAACAAACAAGTACTTTATATTGTATACAGTGTATTGGAGAAGTCACTGATTTGTTGTTGTCTGTGAATAATTTCAATTTTTTTCTTCTGTTTTCAGAGTTTTAAAATCTTGGTAAGGGGTGTCCTCTGTCCTTGCTGCTCCATGCAGCAGACTGAATTCCTTTACAAAATGAGACATTTCTGACCTTTATATGCACTTTCTTCCTCTCTGTTCCCTGAGCGAAGTAAAGCCAACAATAATCAAGATGTGTGTTAACTGTATAGTATTGCTTTAATGCTTTTCCTCTTTAACTTCTTCTGTGATTTAAAAAAAAAAAAGAAATAAATTTGGGTGACATATGAATTTACAGGGTATAGGAAAACCATGAGCCAAATCTAATTTGCTCTGATCTCACTAGTGGACCAAGCGTGTTCCTAACAAAACTTGCTTGCTTGAGCAAAGTTCAATTTTGTCTACTGATAGGTCATTATTTTATAATGTTGGGGTTATCTGTATCACACGTGACATTATCTTGACTATGGAAAATTGAATTGTTTCTTTAAATATCAAAAATCCCTTGATTTGATGGTTCATGTTTTACTGTTACATTATACTGTCTCTGGTAATAGCGTTAGATGCAGATGTGACAACGGTGACTACCTGGGCTTGTTTCTCCTGTTAGATTGTGTATCTGCAATAAAACCAACGGGGTTGAAACAAGCAGGACTTGAATAATTTTGCCATTGTAAGTCTTAGAAGTATGTTACAGTTGTACAGTGGAAAAAGGCAAGTCAATTCCAGCAGCAATATACAGTATGTTTTTCCATGATCACTTTCAAAAGTGTTTTTTAAAGGAAACTGCTTGAATTTGAGTTGTTTTTGTGGGGAAAGCAGAAAAGACCTGATGAGACTTGTAAAGGAAGAGAGGAGAAAGACCTGAGGCCTAGAAAATGTGACCTGTGAGGAAAGATTGAACTTTTTTATGTGAAAGTGGTGAGACACTGGGATATATTGCCTAGGGACCTTGTGTAGTTCCTATCATTGCAGTTTTTCAAAGCATGTCTGTAAGAAATGACATGGGGATTGCTGAGTCTCCCATGGGGCAGAGGGATGGACTAGATGACCTCTGAGATCAGTTCAGGCTTGTGATTCATTGCTGAGCTGTGTTTTATCTTTATTGCCTTTTTCACCCCAGCTGTGGGAACTAGCTGCCCAGGAGGTGTTGTGTCAGTAAAATGTGTTATTTCCACAACACCTTTAGAAGAACAGAGAAGAGAGGACAGACACAGCGTAACGTGGGGAAGAAGATGGGCTGGATGAGAGAAACATTGAGCCTTCGTGGGCAAAGTCTGTTAGGGGAGATGGCAACAAAATTGGGGACAGGGAGTTAGGGGAAGGGATAAAGGAGGGAAAAGACTTGTGTGCTTTCGGGCTCAGGGAATGTCCTTCAGTCCCAGAGGTCCCTTGACATTACCTGTGCTTAACGGTAAAACCAACAGGACTGCTGATGTGCTTTGCTGTCTCAGGACTGGGATCAGCCACACAGGATGTGATTCAGAACGGTGAATTGCATGATACGTTCGCTGTATGCCTGGCAGGGGCAAAATGTTGTGGGAAATGACGGTGCTGCTCCTTTGAGCAACTGCACTCTTAATTCAGCTACTCTGTATTTTACAGGCTTAATGATTGACAGAGAAATAAAGAACAAAATTCACTATCCATACCAAACTGTGTTAAAGGATGTGATTCATACCCAAGAACCCACATTTGTCTGGAGACGTGCTTCTCTGGTGGCAAAGGCTTTCTGCAGGTTGTATACAGACATGTCTAGCATATCGATTCATCCCTGCCTTTTTATGCGTTCTTCCTGTTTTGGGAAGAAATGAAAAGTTGCTTATATTCTCAGTTTCTAGAGAGAAAGGTTCCTCCCTTGGTGTAGGCCTGCAAATTCAAGTGAAGCCAGTGGAGTTGCCCAGGTGCGGTGGGGCAGAAGCTGACCTTCGCTATCTAGTCATTTAGAGAGGCGAACGGTGCAGATTGGTTCCATGTGGCTTAACTTCTATTAAAAAGTTAATCATGTTAATGGTGTATTAACCTCCTCAAATGTGATATTTGAAGAATAATGAGAATTACCAGTGTAGTGTAAAACATATTGAATCATAACCATGCGAAACATTTATTATAGAGGATGAAAAAAGATAGGGTTTTTCCTCATGATTTCAAAGGAAAATCCTCTGCAGATTTTGGGGGGTTTTCCCCCTTAACTAAGGAAATTAGTATCTCTGATCCTCATTAATCAAAGTTAAGGGAAATTATCATTTTCATCTGCCAAGAAAAAAATTATTTATGAACTTGTCTTTCGTAAACATCTCAAATACAATTTGAATAATAGCTGACTACCTGAGAGTATTGGATGAATATAGCGACCAGGTACTGCATTACTGGCTCAGGCTCACCATCGGTCTAGTGTGTTCACTTGTGAGCAGCCATTCTCAGAAATAAGCTTGTTAAGAAAAGTACAAGAGGTAAGTTTTCTTCTCTGAACCTCCAGCAATTCAGGATTTATGTTGTGAATATTGATGACTTTTATCTTTTTAGGAAACTCATTTAGAAACAGTTTTAGAATGACCCTAGAAATTTTTTTATTGCTTGTTCTTATTCTAGTCACTTGTGTTATTTCTGTTTTTCCTCAAGTCAAGTATGAACAGAAGTAAACCCTGTTAAAGCCTAACTTTGCCCCTTGTTAAACAGGCTATAGTTATGTCTTTTTGTGCACGGATTTGGTGGTTGTTTCATTCACAATGCTATTCAAACGAATGTTGTGGGTAGCCTTGAAGATTTGGATTAATAAGGTTTATTCTATCCAAGTGGTGTTGCTGACTTTGTAATCTTTATTCATGCAGCTTAGTTGGGAGAAGCCACGGAGGCAGGGCTAGAGCACAGCTGTCACTGGCTTGCACTGAAGCCTGAACTGTTTGCTCAAGTCTGCAGCTGGATACGTGGTTCAGCGTGCAGGAAAATCAAACGTTGATACTACCCAAAGCTTGGACCTGCATAGCACAGACATCTAAGGCAACATCCAGTATGGGCAACATGAGGCAGCAATTTGTTCAGGCAAGCCTGGAATACGCAATATAGATTTAGCCAAAGCAAATTACACCGTCAGCAAGATTTGTCACTGTACAGTACCAGCTACCCATTGAAAGTACTGCACAGACATTCCATATCTGTTAGGCACCCATAATACCATATCTGTTTTTACTTGCCAAATCTGCTTTCTGAAGAAATAATTAGGAGCAGGATTAGGACAGTTCTGACCCTAGACTGGGACTTCAGCGTTTCTTAATTTGCTGTTCCCAGCATTTCCAGAGAGCAGGGACATGTTAGTGTTAACTTGCTACTGCCTTCTCAAAAGACCTGCCTCTTCAAGGACAGTTTAATGACTGGCTGTTAGATTCTTCTAAGAGACCTCTTCAAGCCACTCTGAGCTGCGAGACATGCTTGAAAGGCATGGAGTTAACTAGGTTTGGATATCCGATTAATGTCATGCCTCCACATGACAATTATTCACATGTTCCCTGTAAGATGTTACCAAACGTGACTAAACTGGGTTGCAGTCTTCCCCATTTGCAAAGGCATAAATCTCTAGTGCTGGAGTGCTGGTTTTGGTGGGTTGTCCTCAGGGACCGAAGACAACCTTGGCTCTCTTTGCACACATAAACAGTCAACAGATGATCTCTCACTCAGTAACTGAATAATAACTATATATAGTTGCTGGGTAGTGTTAGAGGTCCTAGAGAAGTGAATAAGATGTATTAACAAAAGAAAAGAACGTCTAGAATATTAGCTACATGATAACCAAGCCAAGCTGCTTCCATGACAGTGAGTATGCAGAGCTGCAAAAGAACCTGGTTGTGCCGTTCTGGGGCTTTTCTCGGGTGCCAGCAGTGTCTGAGTGGCAAAAAAAGACCAGTTAGTTTCAGCAATTTAGCCTACATGCCATTTATTCATACGTATATTATGATATATAGATAAATATGGACTAGAAACATTATAAATAGAAATGTTTATAATAATTCAACTATGTAACTACTGTATGTAATAGATTTAGCTACATATAAACCTTAAAAATGGAAGTTCAGGAGGTCAACAGTACGGTGTATCTCTAAGATAAAATACAGGTATAAAATGTGATGTATGCAAGTTCTCTCTCTGTGCCAGATTTCTTTCTAATTGAATCTGACAATTCAAAAGCATTGAATAATGTAAAACTAAACAACCCTGCACAGATAGAGTCAGTGTCATCGTTCACTGCAGGAGCAGTTTATTTAGCATATGCATCATTATGGAAAGAAAATTGTACTTTGCAATATATTTTGTTTTCTACGTGGACCTCAGACATTTCAGCAATGTATCATATATTTAAATGGTGAGTTTAGAGAATAATAGATGTGGTTCTTACATCACTTTAAAATGTGAAACACGATACAATAACACTGAATATTTTATAATAGAAAAAGAACAGAGTATCTTTTACTACAGCCATAAAAAAGCCATCAATCATTACTGCTTATGTTGTGTTACTACATCATTACTAGTTGTGGGATCTTTGAGACTTCCTTTCCACAGTTTATTTCATCCACGGTAGGAAGGCTTTGTGTAGAGGAGTATATGCTAAGAGAAGGCAAGGTATTTATTTGCTGGCTAATATCAGTGTAGTTTTGGCCAGGGAAAGGATGCTAGAGTAGGTAATTGTCTCAGAAAATTAGAGGAAGTAACTATGGAGAATTTTTTTTTTTTTAAACAAGATAGGGTTTTAAATGCACTTCTAGCCATATTGAGGCACTTTCTTGATTGACTGTTTCTGTAGTTCTTAGGGTAATGTTAAGTTTGCCTTTAGTGATGAATGTGGTCTAAATTACCGGTTCTTGGTGAAAGTTCCCCAATTCTTTACCAAGAACAAAAAACAAGGTAAAGCAGCCTTATATATAGAAAGAGAGTTCCTTTTCTCAGGAATGCTTCCTTGCCGAAAAACTATTGTACCTGCTATTTTTATTGCTTAAATGCAAATGAGAGCAGCCTATATTTTGCTAGTGCAAATACAAGTAATAAAAATGTACGTTAAGAGACACAATTCCTAATAAAATCTTTCAGCACGACACGTCATGCAGTTCAGTGACTCTTGTGAATTATTAATATGACAGGGGTTTGGGATCTGTATTGTTAGATATAGCAGTGCTTTTCCTTTCATATTTACTGATTCATCTGTTTAAAAATGAAAAGATGATGATGGAAACATCTGTGTGTATTATAACACATTTGTGAGTGTTTTACTTAGGAACAGAGTGCAGAAGAAAGTAAAGAAATGAGAGTTGGCTTATTATCCTCTAGTTCCAGTTCAACTCAAGTCTGAATAGAACTTAATTAATTGTCACCTTAATTCTTCCCATGTGTAGTGCTTTTGTTATTCATGTGACCTAGGCGTTGCAAGCAGTCAATGACTGTGCAAAATAACACCATTTGCATAAATACTGAGGTTAATGCTGCCCTGTGATAGTACTGATTGCATTAAACACAGCCATAGCATGCTCTGCCTGTTGGGCCAGTTTCTAGTAAAAAATAAAGATCAACAGTGTTCAGTTAAAAATAAGTGATTGCTGATTTCCTTCTCTTTGTTTTTAATGGATCCATATTATGTCCTCTTAATCTAAGATTTGAAATGAGTATCGCAAATAAAATAAAAATAGTTCTTAAACAGGGAGCTGGTCACCAGTTTTCAGTAATTTATTTCTAAAATTTCATCCAGTCAGTGCAACCTCATGTGCCATTAACTTTGAGAGGTTTCAATTTATGATAGAACTTGGCACAAGGTCTTTAATAAATCTTACCAGGGTTTTCAGATTTATAGCTGTAAATCAGGCTCTGTCTGTCATTATTTTATAAATAATTTTTGATGGAATGTCTTTATTTCTACATTGCAATATGATAAAAAGGAAAATTCAACTAATACATTCATTAATAATAATTAATTAGTAAAATTCAACAAATTCATTAGGCACAGTGGACTGGTAAATGTAGGGCAAAATTGGCTGCTAAGGTAGCACACAAGACTCTTGTCATACTACATGTTAATTTTGACACCCTGCTTGATTTGATATTTTTCATTTCTGCATGCAGATCTGTGATATGGGAATAAACACTGCAAGATGGAGTCAGATGTGTGTTCAGGAGTCTTCTTTTGAATGGAAGATTTAGGTCAAGTACATTCTCTTTAATCAGTAGGGAAGCTCAAAGCAGAATTCACATATGCAGTGTCTTTGAAATGGGTAGCTGTGAATTATTACATGGCTTAAAGAAATTCCTAGAACACCTGATGCTAAGAGTCAAGGAATGATCATATGGATTGTGGTGCTTCTCATTGCTCAGGTGCGATGTGAATTTGATTTTCTGCATGTTGTGTGCGCTCGTGCTTTTGTATATATGTTACACTCACGTAGTCTTGTGGACAACTGACTAGTATATGTTTAGTGGTGTGTCTGTATTCCTGCCAGTTGCTGTGCTTGAAATGTGAATCCAGAAGTATTAGTCTGGCTATGTGGAAGTTTCAGCGTTGGGAGATGGGACACTAAGAGCTTGTATGTAGGGCACTGTATGTCTTTCAAGTCCCATATGATTCACGGAGTATTTTGGTTGATGTATGTCAGCGTTTGCTGAACAGGAAAGTGAAACTTGGTCTGTGACTGGAGTGAAGCTTTCCTTATACCATGGGTATAAGAAGCAGTGTCCTGGTGGTTCTGGTCTTCCCCAGTAGCGGTGGTGAGTTACAGTTTTCTGAAAAATGGATTACTTGGGCATGGATTTTATTTTCCAGGATTAGGTATGTACTTAATTGTTAAATTCAACATTTCTGTGCTTCTGCTTGCAGTTCAGGAAAATGGGCCATATAGAGTAGAGGCTTTTTGTGACACTGTGTAAATGTTACAAAGGTGCTACATAAAAACCAAATAAGTTGGATCTGTTAGCAGTAACGACATTGCAAATCGACCGATTATATTAAAAATTTAAGGTTGACTACCTGCAAGAAGTTACACTATGTCCAAGTGAAGGTTTTTAGTTGCTTAAACTTTGAACTGTCCTGCTGAAATTACTGCAGAGTATGTTTTGCATGGAATATGAACAGGCAGCTGTTTGTTGTGTTGATCTTTCCCAGCTTTTCAGTTAGGTTGAAAAACTGAGAATGTTTCTTTTACTTTTTCATACCTTCAAATTAATTTCAAGGTATTTTAAATTTGAGTTTTGGCTTGAAACTGCTTGTGGAGGCAGTTATAGGCAGCAAGTGGTCCATTCTCCAGTGGAGGTTGTAGCTTGGGCTGCCCACCCTTCCTTCTCTGCTGCTGTTGGAGCCTGTCCCATCGCAGGGGGAGACCAGAGCTAAAGAATTAGCCCACCAACCTGAGCCCAGCTTCTTCAGCAAATGCCAGCCAACTTGTCCTGCTTTTTGTCCCTTGCTGTATGTCCCTTGCTAGCAGAGAGTGAAACGCCGCACCTGCCTGCTCCTGAGAGCGCAGGGTGCTGTGAGCAGTGCTCGCTTCCGCAGGTGCAAAGTTGCCGTCTGTCCTCGGGGTCTCATCGCTGCTCCATGCAAACTGGTAAATGTGCACCAGAAGAAGCGTTAATGTTTCGATCAGTGTTGTAAAAGCTTACATTGTAGTGATGCTTACTGTAATGCTTCTTCAAAATGACCTTTTAAAAAGGCTTTTGTAGTATTTATGCACAGTAAAAGGGCGGGGGAAATACGAGATATAAGTATATTGGAAAAATGTTTGACAGTTTTTCTGGATGTACCTGGGAAATGGTAGTATTAGTAGGAATGTTAAATCTGAAAGCAGAAAGCTTTGATGCTTCTACACTATAAATAATTACTAACAAAGATGATTGCCAACATGGAGAATTGTTTGCAGAGGGATTCATTTTTGATTGTTAAGTGTAAGTATATTTAGACAGAAAACGATTTTTGTTCCTGAAAGCCAAGGGGTTGGTGTAAATTGGAGGAATTAGCGATTCGGACTCCACAGAGCAAACATCAGCCTGGTTATTACAGATGAGACTTGCTAGTTGTAGTTATATTGAGGTTAGCACAGGAAGCTATTCCTTTATTTTACATTTTAATGACTGAATTCAGTAGTTATGGTTGGCATATTATTGTTAGCAATTGAATTTACACAGTTTTCTTTAAAAAATATCCACTTTGGCAGAGTTTTCTTTTTCTAAGCTATTAATGTCCCTCTTGCTAAGTCACCTGTGATGCAGAAATCTCCATTCGTAAATTTATTTGCGCATATGAGCACGTATGTTCTTGGATCTTCATTGTCCAAGACAGTAATGCATCCCATAACTCTAAATACTTTAGAAACTTTAAAACTAAATAGAAAACCTTATTGGAATTTTGCCAAGATTTAAAATGTAAATTTCTATGTTAAAAATGCTTTTAACTTTGGAGCTACCACTAACCATTTTGACTGGCTTTAAATCTGATTTTTCTAATGTATTGATCTGTCGGCTACCATTTCTAAACTGTTGTTTCATTATGCAGCTTGACAGATTTAGAATAACTTAGGAGAGCCTACTAGTTCTGCAGTTTGACATTCTTTGAAAGATCTGTATCGTAGGTTAATGGGGCCAGTATTTGAATTAACAAGTTATTAACTGAGGATGCCTAAATATATGCCCTATCACAACAACAGAATCCAAATAATTGAGTTTGAGGAGGAATAAAGGAACTTCTCAGAGTAAACTTTCGAACCTGAGCAATGGAAGTGCTTTTGCAGTTTTGCAATGCAGTCCAGAAATTGTGACTCCAGAATCTGAGGTTTTACTGTATAAGTGAAACTCTGTAGGAGTTTGCAAGGCAAGATCTCTGAAATAGTGCTAATATCTGCATGTAAAATAAATAAAAGGTAGCTAGATGAGATTTGACTACGTGTGACAAGAAGAGATACCTAAACATTTTAACAAGGACCTGCCATCGTGGGTGGAACCTGCCGCTAGAAGAGGTGCAACACATTTCTAGCAAACTTGAGCACAGTTGTTTCATCTAAAAATAGTAACTCCAGTGGTTTGCTCATTCTGGACGAGAAATTTGGGGTAGTTTTGTGCGTTAGCTTGTCAGTGGTGGTTCTCATGCATTTGTGTAAAGAGTCCTTGTTTTTTCTGTTCCTTGTTCTGTGAGAAACCTTCTGCTGGAGCACAGGAAGATTTTTCTGTAAGTGTTTTCATTTTATTTTTAAAAAACTGCTTTTGCTGATTGAAAGATGAACAGAGTTTACTGAAAGAGTGCAATAGTAGTACACGGAGTAGAAACAGAGACGAGGCAAAGCACCTATTCATCCTAATAACTCTTAAAAGCAATAACCCAACAGTTCCCTGAAGCTTTTATCCAATTCAGAATCCTCAGAGCTCCCCTTCTGAACTCTGGGGCTACCCAGATCATATCCATGGATGGTCCATTTCTTCTTTTGAAGTTAGCTGCTTTAAAACCTTTCCACTTTTGATGGTGTGTTTCTGTTAAATATCTGATTGTTCTGAGGCCAGCTTATTCCTGCAGTTCTGTGACACAGGCTCAGTGAAGACATGTTCTGGCCTCCCCCTCTGTATATTGTGATAGAAAGAGAGGAGAAGAAATTATTTCGAAAGTTTTGTTAGCTTCTGTTTCTAGAGAGGAAAGACTTTTTGCATTGCAGACAAACTAAATGCAGAAGTTAATATTAGACAGAAATGCTTTGAATGTCCAGGAAATACGTGAATAGACATGTGGATTCTGTCTGTGCTCCATTTGCTACCCTTTTTCCCACTTGCAGTGTATCACGGCCAGCCTCTCAATGCAACTCTGAATTGCTGCTGCTTGCGTGACAACGTTGGAAACATAACAATCACATTTTTTACCCTTACTACTACTTCTAAAGATGAAGTCTTTAATGAAGTTACAAAAAAGCAGGGTTAAATAACAAGATATGTGCTGCCATGGTTGGTCTATTAGCAGCAACCAAGCCTACTAGGGTCTTCAGCTAATTTAAAGCTATCTAGGTCCACCTATACCCTATATAATCTTCCCGAATTTATTTTTTCTGTCACTGTTTCTAGTTGAGGTAAATTTTATCATACCAATGTTTTTGGTAAGTCTCAGTTTACCATCATGAATACTCATGGCTATATCATATATTTACCAGAATAGATGGTGATGTAAGACATGAGCTATAGTTTTTCTTTGTTTAATATGTTTTAACTCTCAGATAGCTGGTGTTTTCCAGAATCTGAATCTCAGATCCAGTAACATACCCCACTTGAAGAGGAAGAAGGATATGCTGATCAGTTCTTATAGTTTAAAGTTTGGGCTGAATCTAAAATACATCTATTCTAGATGTCTGACATGTAGTCAACACTGGAAATTATACAAGAGAGTATGGATATTTTGGGACTAAGTATTTCACAAGAATAACTTATATTTTCCCCTGGTTCACATGGCCTTCTACCCAGGCAACAGATACTTTCTTAAACCTAACGGTCTGCCTTGAAGTCCTCTTTCATGTGCTTCTGGTATGTGTCTTCATGCTGCTAAAGTTCCTTTGATGTCCTTTTGGCCACTTTCCAGACCATCTTTTAATTCCTTTTGTGAAATTTCCATATCAGCTTTAATTCCTGCCAGAAGGCAACTCTTCCATCTCTGTTCAAGCAGGGCCCCAAAGCTTTAAATTCTCAACATGTCTCTCTTTGGAAGTAGTATTCCCTGCTCAGACTTTGGAGAAGTGAGGAACGTGTAGATCCAAGAAGTGCTGGGGAGAGAAATAAGGAGATGGAAATATAGTCATTCCTTCCTTGACTACAGTTTCTCTTTTTCCATTTGCTGCTTGACTTGATTGTAGCGATACTTGGCTTTTATCTGCAGTACTTGCTACTCTTCAAGCTCCAGAAATCTTTTATCGAAAAAAATGGAAATCCCGCCAAAACCGTAACTCATTTGGCGCTCTTTGCCAACTTCTTTCTGCGCTCTGTTCTTATATCCGTTTTATTTTGTGTAGTCCAAGACCTGGAATTGCTACTCAGTACCATTCTTTTACTGTCATTAAAGGACACAGATGTGACTCAAAATCATCTTGGACTTGGAGTGATTGATTAATCTGTATATGACCCTCAGGTGCAAGGGAAGGGTCATTTTGAGATTTCAGGAGTCCGTACTTCTACACTGTTCTAACTGAAAAGGAATTTCTGACTTTGGAAGGAGGCTTGGCAGGCTTCTTGGGCAAGGTCCTAGTTAAATAGGTTAATGTCACAGACTAGTGGTGTTCCCTTTTTTACCTCTACCACTCTACTGTAGAGCTGGAAGTGACTGGAAAGAATGGAAGTTGTATGAAGTGGGTTTTTTTGTTTGTTGGTTTGTTTTTGATTAAGTTTTATTTGTTATACTCTGGTAAATTTTTAAAAATCTGAAATCCACTACTTATTTTTGTTAGGACACCAAGATCTGCGTTTCCATCAAACAGCAACAATTTCTTCTTTAAAATCCTGACAGATTGTTACAGGTTTATGTAGCTGTGATGACACACATAAAGTCTGTTAAGAACCTGCCACTGACTCCACTGGGATTGGATCAGGGTGCATGGCTTTGCATAGCTGTATTCTATGGACATACTGTAAGTCCATAAAAATATATATCTGTATATACAAACCATATATTTTTGTTTGCGCTTTGAGAGTCCTGATTTTAATCTCTACACCTATTTTTTCTAATTACTTTGTACAGTAACCTTTGTTACTTTCATGTTCAGTACTACATTATATATGTTTTGGAGATGTAGTATATATATAACCCCTGATACTTTAAAAGTTTTTTGAGGAGTTTATCTGCCTCGGTGCAAGAATGGATAAAGTAACAGCTTACCAAAAACCCTTCTGGGAATCTCAGTGTGCTGAATCTTCAGAGATCCAATACTGTTACTGGTTTTGTTCTTGAGGACAAAAACAGGTAAAGGTAGAAATTTGGCCTAATTTCACTGTATTCAGAAATCTTAGATTCTACAAAGCTTAGATTTTCCTACATATGGTGAGGAAATGTAAGTACATTCTCCAGTTTAACATGAAAAAAATTCTGGGAGCTGGAACTATGTGTATTTGTTAAAGGTGTTAGTTAATTTTCTTAGGGTTTGCTGCATTCCTGTTCACCAGCAAACTGTATGTTTAGCCTCTCAAAAATTTATTCTTTAGCCAAAAGAACAGATTTTCTGTACTTACTATGAGCAGTAAGACTTACAATTTTATTTTGTTTGCATAGTGGGTTAGGAAATGTATGTGGAAATTCTCATGCATAATATAATTTGTTAAATTTAGGCTACTATTAAAGTTATCCTGTTGAATACTGTGACTTTAATACTGTCTTTGCAAGTTTCCTTAGGAGCTTAATGTATTCAAAATTATAATAACACATGGGTACAAATCCATTTCTTTTTCTTTGACCTTTTTGCCTGCTCCTTCTATATGATTTACTCTTGCTGCATATTTTCTTTTAAATACTGTTATGTCTTTTCTTGGAGCAAAGCTTCTGTCCAGGTTTCCTCTTTGAGGCAATGTTGCTTCAGGCTATTTTTTAACTTTCTGAGATGCAAAGTAATTGTAGTTCAGGTTTTCATTGCCTGTCTTTTTAAGAATATACTGCCTGGACACATTATCAGTTTGTTATTTAAAGGGCTGATAAACGTGTCTAACTTGTATTAATTTATGTTGCAACAGAATTCAAATTAATGCTAACCAGAAGATCTTTCGATGGATGAGTAGCATGAAAGGTATAATTAAATCTCTGAAAAAAATTACAGTATATTTCATGAATGTCAGTAAAATAGTTTCAACCCTTACATAAATTTCTTTGTTACAGATATTTTTCAGGGTTACCTCTACCAGAACTATAAAAAAAGTACCTGTCTTAACAAAAAAGTAATTCTTCCCCTTGATCTGCCCATTTGGGTACTTTTGGGTTTGTGTTTATTGGTTAGGTTCATATTGTCCCCCTAAATTATGCTTTTACAGCTTCCTACAGTTCATATTGTGGTGGTATCATATTGACAGAGTGGCTTTTCTGAGCTATGTGCAGAACATTTAGGTAAATACTTAATCTTAAGCTGATGAGGAGTCTCCCTGTAGTCAGTGATTACTGTTAGGGACATTCCAGAGTGCTTTGGTTGAGGCATTACCTCAAAGATTAACCCACTATCAAGGAAAAGACTATGACTGAAGAATTAGCACACTTGCATTGTTGGGACGAAAAATTGTGTGCCAAATGCAGAATTAGTCACTTAGAATCATAGAATCATTTAGGTTGGAAAAGACCTTTAAGATCATCAAGTCCAACTGTAAGCCTAAAGCTGCCAAGTCCACGACTGAACCATGTCCGTAAGCACCACATCTACACGTCTTTTAAATACCTCCAAGGATGGTGACTCAACCACTTTCTGGGCAGCCTGTTTCCAGTGTTTGATAACCCTTTTGGTGAAGAAATTTTTCCAAATATCCAATCTAAATCTCCCCTGGCTCAACTTGAGGCCATTTCCTCTCATCCTGTCACTTGTTACTTGGGAGAAGAGACCAACACCCACTGGGCTACAACCTCCTTTTCAGGTAGTTGTAGAGAGCAATAAGGTCTCCTCCCCTCAACCTCTTGTTCTCCAGGCTAAACAACCCCAGTTCCCTCAGGTGTTCCTCACAGGACTTGTTCTCTAGACCCTTCACCAGCTTCATTGCTCTTCTTCAATTAATCAGTCTTAAAAATTGTGTTAACTTTATCGTAACCTGGTTCAGTCACCTGTGGGAGTGTGTCAACCTCTTGTGGTCAAATCCAGTAAGCTGTAATGAAGAGTTGAGTCACCTTTTCTAGATCTGTATCTCTGATGCATCTTGGTGCAGATGTTATGTCTTTGTGCTTTGTTTGCTTAACTGTGTTGCTGTAGAATTTCACACTGTGTTGGAGCAAAAGGATTTTGTTTTACGGAACACCAGAGAGTTTCATGTCTTACACTCTGGCATTTTGTAGAAGTGTAGAAATGGAGTATGTGGGACAGAGTCTCTGCAAGCCTGTAGTCCAATGTCCCACTGGAAGCATGATCTTGCCAAAACTATAGATCAAGTCAGCTGTGGATTTGTATAACTGAGTCTTGAAAACCTCCAAGGATGGAGTTGCCACAGCCTCTTTGGATAACCTTTCCAGTTCTGCACTACCCTCCAAGAGAAAAAGCTGTTCTAAGTAGCCAGTCTGAACCCCCCAAGATGCCACTCAGTGGCTTTTAACCTGACAACATCATGCACCACTACCAAGAAGTGTTTGGCTCCATTGTCCCTATAATCCCTGTCAAGTAGTTGTAAACTGCTATTAAATTGCCCTTTGCCTTCTCTTCAGTTAAACAAGCCCAACTCCCTCAGTCTCTGCAAATGTTGCACTTGGTAGGTGCTTAGGACTTTGCTGAATTTTGTCCAATTTCTCCACTTCGGCAGCGAGGGATTAGAAGCAGTGTTGGAAGTGTAACCTCATCAGTGATGAGCAGAGCGTGATTTCCCTTTTTCTGCTGGCCACATTCTTCCTAGTGTTAGCCCAGCTGTGATTTGCTGATGTGAGCCCGCTGTTGGCTCCTGTTCAGTCTAGCATCCAGGGTGACCCCAGGTCCTTTCCAGCCGGGCTGCTACATTGCCAGTTGCTTTTCAGCCAGATGTGTGGAGCTCTTCTGCCCCAAGTGCAGAGTTTTGCATTTCTCCTCAGGGTCCATCTAGATTCTCACAGATGTCAGTTTTTTGTTGCTTTACAGCCATTTCTTGTCTTCCCTTAGTTTGTAACTGAGAGATGAAGCACTGAGTTTGTATTGTTAGTTATATCGCTATAGATGTTTTTAGATTGGCAATGTATTGCACTCCACAGTGCACAGTGAATAGACACTAAGCTTGGATGACACCAAAGTCAATTTTCTGTATGTTTTTTTTATGAGTCAGTGTAAGTTTTTGGCTACCTCCAGCTGACAAAATTATTTGAAATATAACAAAGAGCCTTAGACATTTCTGCTTCATGAAAGACTCGTTGATTCTTTTCTTAGTCAGAAAGATGGCATTTTTATCTAATACCCCAAATAGCAACAGTAGGAATTGCATTTCGTGTGCAGTGGACTTGAAAGAAATCAATATTCTTTTTAGCTTGTGTAAAAAAATATCAAAGGGTCTTAGCAAAGCCATAGCATATAGTGTATTGAAACTGTCATTATTACTTTTTCTGTGGAGAGTACCCATTAAAGTTCAGGTACTAGCAACATCACTTCTGGATGCTGGAACCCCTAGAAGCGATGACCAACGTGATTCAGCTGTAGGTACAAATTGTCTGGCTCATTTTTCTTCACCAGCTGTATGTTGGCTGGGGAGATCCAGGTGGGACCACAATCCCAGTGGTACTGTCCTCGCACACATGCAGGAAACAGGAAAGGTTATTTACAAGTACCACCTGAATGTTGTCACTGGGTGAAGAATGGAGATGAGGAATCCACTGCTGCAGCCATAGATGCGTGGATTCATTCATCTGGAGGTCTGCACAATGGGCTTCTCACCACTACTTTTTCCAGTCGTGGAGACTGAAAGGTAGGTTTTCTTAATTTCTCAAAGGGAAAATGAACTGTAGAAAAACTAGTGATTTCTGTAGGTCTCACAAGAAAACTTCTGGTGGATCTAAGAACTAAGTCCAGGAGCTATATTATAGTCCTTATGTACACAATAGATTCTATGGAATATTTAAATAAGGAAGAAGAGGGGATATTCTAGCGTGGATATGGTGGCAGGATGTGAGTTCATCCTAAAAATAGCATATGCTTTCTGTTGTGGAAAGCTTTCTGTTTGAACTGGGCTAATCTCTGGAATGTATATCTTTCTCCTGTGGCAAAATTGTTTTCTTTTTTTATTCCATGAACTACTCCCCAGACAGTGAAAGTGATCCTACCTTTTAGAAATATCCCCTATGGTCAAAGCACCTCTTGAAGTGTTTGGGATACATAGGTCAACGCAGACTGTAGGGGAGGTTTAAGAACAATAGTTAACTTGTGGGGAGACAATCAGGAAGACAGAAGCAAAGGAAAGGCTCTTTGAAGAATTTAATGCATAAGGTGCTTGTTTTTGAAACAAATGTAGGTTACCCTTGAAGTGTGAAATACTTGACATTTGATGTTTTTGTAGATTACTAAAGCAAACAAACAAAAATCCACACTGTGACTGTTTCAGCTTTTGCTTTCAGTCATAGCTTTTTCTTTTCTCTCTCCCTCCCTGTTGTAGCTTTTACCTGTTTGCGTTTGAGGGAGGGTAAATGCATTATCAGTTGTGGTTTTGGATGAAACCTGTTGCCACTAATGCCAGTCCTTCCAAGGATTATTAGAAACTATCAAAGTGTTTGAATTCTTTTCTCTGTCTGGAGAGAAGAGTATCAGTGATATCTGTGCATTGTTACTATAATACCTAAATTATCTATGTATCATGGTCTTTTGGGGGCAACTTTTTGGTAACTCTGAGAGGGGTTTAGGCAGTATGTAAAACCTAAGGTCACCAGGGCTGTATAATAAATTGGATTCTTTCTGATACTCCTAGTACTTGTCACATAAAGAAAAGGAGCAGATTTTTTTAAAATTCCTGTTTAGAATAATCACTGTCTTAGATATTCTGTTAACTTTCTGTAGTGCTCAGGACAGAATTAATCATTGTCCTATTTCTTCGAGCCAACCTGCTGTGTCTTACTTTATATTTAAATATGGGTTTATCAAATATGATATTGTATATGTGACCGATTGTTGTTATTTCTCTTGGAGATACCTCATCCAAATATCTTGGCCAAAGTCTGTTTATAATCATGGCCCATCATGGACAGCTATAATCATAGCTGTAGATATGTAGATATATGTAGATACATATATCTACATATGTAGATATGTAGATATATGAATCAAGGTAGTAGATATTCAGAGATAAACTGGTGTGTTGCTTTGAAGTGGTTATTATGTTGGAAACTGGAGATTTTGGGGAAAGAAAAGCAGTATACAGTGGCAAATAAAAACATAAACATAAAAATAAAAATTAAGAAAATGCCCTGTTTGGCATCTTTGTTCAGGAGGTGAATGATGCCTAAGTCTGTTTTGCCCCAAATAAGAAGTGAACAATTCTATTGACCCCTACCTTTACTCTTTGGCACACACCTAGCTGAAAGATTGAGCTTAAGTAATTGATACAATAAAAGTTGGGTTTGTTTTGTTTGGGTTTTTTTTCCCCTAATAATGTTCCTCTGCCATATTTTTATAATCATCATTTTCTTGGCTTGCTTTCCATACTTTTCAGCAGTTCTCAGTTTTATATAAACCTCACATGCACAGGCTTTGTCTTGTCTCTCAATTCACTTCCAAGATTAACATCGCTGTTGACCAAAGTTAAGCAAATGCAATGAAGGCTGATGCGTTTCCAATTCATTATTGAAAATTGTTCCTCCCTGTGAACATCAGTATTCAGTGCATACTCCTACCAGAATAAAATGGTTGGCCATTAGCTTCCAATTCTCCGTGTCTAAACTTGACATTTCCTCCACAAAAAATATCACGGTACTCCCGAAAGATACACAGAGATCACTCTTGGAAGCAAACACACTTGTTTTCCTAAGGCTTTAGAGAATTGTTTTTGAAATTGTAAAACATTGCATTCATCACCACACTCAAAAGAATGATTTATTCATGGATTTCAGATAGAGGTTTTTTTGTCTCTCTCTGTAATGGACTGCACTTTGGTATATACAAATCATTTGTATGTGTCACACTAAAAATTGGTGGCTGAAAACTGTCATCCTAGCTGGAAACCCTGAAGATAGTGGAAAGTTTCCTTTTTTCCTTTAAAAGTTGTCTTTGTTAGGATTGATTCTTGTGGTAACCCTGTTTGTTTAGATTAGCGTGGAAGTAAAATAAAATGCCTCTGTGGATTGGGTGGGACAGAAGAAGCAAAAGAACTGCTTCTCTGTTAAGTAATTCATATGGTAATGGTTTCTGGAAAGGAAATGTATCAAGAGCAGACTAAGAAACTTGCCACTTTGAAAGGGAGGTAGAAGGCAGAGTGTTACCCAATGGCAACTACTTGTTCGCATCAGACTTGAGAGATTAATTTAAATATTATTTCCTTATTTATTTTATTTAGGCTGTCTGGTTCAGTTGATTCTCAATGGCCATATCCCAGCTTGCTGTATAGGTAACTGGCAAGAGCATCGTCAACTCATGAACCAAAGAATCCAGCTTGCTGGCCGGGCAGACAAATGGAGCTCCACAGAAGATGTAAAAATAACCCAAATACTTCAGTAGAAAATGGGGGTTCTTCACCACACCCCAGAGTGTACTCGCTTGAAGCAGGCATTGTCAAATTCATTTCTTTTTCCTTCACTTGTAATGTGGAAGGTGCTGACTGACAGCCCTGGAAATTAAGTCCTCTATTTCTCCACAGGACAGGTATAGCAAGGGCGGCAGCAATGCAAGCTTCCCCACATTGTCCTGCCAATGTTCCTCAACCCAGTTCTGAAGAGATCACTTCTGGAGGTGAGTGGGTGGAAGAGTCTCTGTCCATGCAGTTACTGCTGCCAGGCAGTGGTTCTCACAGGACAGGCTGTTGGATGGAGACTGCCCCCTTGTCTTGAATGAACCACTGGTCTTTAAGAGATAATCACTTTATGTATCGTAAAGCGGCGTGGGCTGGATTCGTTGAGATTGCATTATTCTGCTTGACTGCTGTCACATTTTGATATTTCTTTGTGGTTGGATGGCACCTTTGCATTTTTTTTCTTTTTTGCACTGTTTTGTTTTCAGAGACTTTGTCAATGCTTTATGTACACGTCTACGAAGTAGCATGCGAATAACTGAATGCAGTCTGGTTTAAGTGTGACACAGAAAAGCAGTTACTGGTGGCAGCTGTGTGTGCAAGAGGAGCTTTAGAGCACTAGACCAGGAGGCATGCTTTGAAATGCACCAAAAATTGATAAGAAAGCGAATGTTGGTTTCCAGTATCTAAATGAACTATTAGGTTTCTGTTGTAAGCCGTATCTTAACATTTTCTCTTTTCATAATTACTATGTAATTTAGATATTAACACCAATTAAGCTGGTAAACTAATGTTCTTTTTTAGATTATTTTACAATTAATGAAATCTGCCTATCTAAAGTTAGACATGCAACGTTCTACACTATATGAAAGTAATGGGTATGTATTGTGGTTACAATAGATAGTTGTCATCTAAACCAGAAGATACGTGATAAATTATATGAGAGGAATTAATATGACTGATGCAAGTTTTCAGAACAAAAATAATGAGTGCTCACAAGTTTGGCAAATGAATTCTCATATACATTCCTGGATTTATTTAAGTGCTGCGTACTTCAAATACAGCGAGGAGAACTCTGGTTTCAGCCAAATTTACATCTCCTAAATATAGAAATACAATTGAGAAAATGGAAACAAAGGCTGTTAGGTCGTGGTGAATTACTTTTGGAGCTTCAGATGGTGTGTGATGGTTTTGCAACAACTTGATTGTCATTTGTAGTTGAGGCCCGTAAGTCTGTTTAACTCTGCTCCTATGGGTGTTTGTAAACAGGTATAATAACAAGAGAACATAATACAATTCCATAATTGTATAAATTTAGCATTATTCCTGACTGTTTCCAGAAGATCTACAATAAGAAGAGTTAGTTTTCCTAACCAGAATAAACTTAATGAAAGGTTTTCTTGCCTTTTTTTATGTCAAAGGATATGAATCAGAATAGTATTCATTCCATATACAGCTAAAATAGTTCCTGACTTCTTTTTTGTCAGGGTGGAAAGGGATACAGGATTTGGCTCATAATTAAAATGAGTGAAAGAGTCCAGTTGGGAAGTGATTTGGGACTGATCCGTAAATTCATTTTAAGTGAAGAACAGTTTGAGCATATTTGTCATGACAATACATGGCATTAGGTGGTATAATGTTGGGTATATTTGCTAATAAGTCACCTTACGTAATGTTTGTATGGTGCCAATAAATGATATGAATTTGATTTTTCACCTCTATTGAATGGAGTGCACATTGCTAACCTGTCACCGTCACTGGCAAAGCCATAGAGTACAAACACAAAAGAATGATCAAAGAGACCATTTTCTTCACGCTGTATTTTATTCGTATTGCAGTCATCTCTCTGTCTCTGCATATGCTTTCTGTGAATTCTAATTAATACGGAGTCCAATTTTTCTACATATTTACATTGAATAATGATGATCAAAAGGAGTGTACTTGTAAAACAAGGTATTACCCAGAGCAGGATAATCCTCATAACCTTGATGCTGGAGTCCTAAATTGTGTAAGTAATTCTGTTGATTCCACTATGACTGGTCACATGAGAAAGGCTTCAGCATTAGGTTTGTCGTTATAGATCTCTATCTTAAGAATTTTGGTTTTATCAGCCTTTCTTTACCTCCAGTTATATCCTAGTGATTGTATAGCCTTGCTGGTTATGTCCAAGGACAGGGAGCAGAGGAAGGTTAAACTAGTCCTTGGAGAAGGTTATACAAATACCTTTCCTGAATTACAGTGAGTTGGTTTGAGCCTTCAGGCTCAATTCACAAGCTTGTTTTTCTCACCAACGACTAGATAACAGCAGAGTTTAAGGGACAAATCCAGAATTTTAGGTCAAGTGTCAGAGGCAGAAGTTGCAATCAAGGAATAAGCAACTCTAGGTTGACGTTGAATAATGCGTGGACCACGCATGGTCATAATTGGGAAATCACCATGCCAAAATGTTTTTTGTTTCTTTTTTGTCTATCTGTGAAGATAATATAGATCTATATTTATATGTAGGTGATCCAGAAGAGACTTTGCTTATTCCCAGTCTGCTGGAGGTATCTCTTGAAAAGCATTTCCCTAGCAGGTTTGGCAGCCAGGGCAGAGTATGTCAGAGCCACATGTGATGATTTGGAAGGAACTTTGTAATGTTAGTGTTCAAAAAGAAGTGTTTGATGCATATTTAGAAATGTTGCATATGTCATCATCGGACTTCTAAAAATAAATGATTGAGATGCAGCAGAAGGAAATTCCTTCTAATCAAAACTTCATCACTGGCATCTGTAAGTAAACAGGAGACCAAAGTATCGAAGTTATTGGAAATGAAAACTCATTGCTCCGATACCAGGCTGTGCAACTGTTTCAGAGATTTACCAGGTAGTTATCATAGGCTCCTAACATGTTACCCTTTAGTAGTATTGTGATCATAGGAAGGAATTTCTCACCTGGCTCTCCAGGTTTCACGAATGACTAAGTTTTTACCCTCCATTCATCTCAAGGTTGGCAGTTTTAGTCCAGCCAAGTTCATTAGTGACCAGGATATCATTATCAATCAACAGCTGTATAACAGTGTATATAAAATTGTTTGGTTATATATTTATTTAGTTCCTGGTAGTCTGCAGTGTTACTATTGCCTCTGTAAAAGTTCAAGTGTTGCCACACATGGAAGTCATTGCAGGATCATTGCTGCCGCTGTGAACTCTTACAGGGCAGGAAATACGTTTTTCTGTTTGCCCACAGAAACCCAACCCTGCCTGATACTTTGGATACTCCTGTAATGGAGATAATAAAGAAATACATATTTATAGCAGTCTCTGTGCAAGGAGCAAACAAGGAAATAGTCCACCAAACTCCAAATAACCATTTCACCCACTTAATTATTTTCTTTTGTGTGCCTGGGCAATTGAGGCCTACTGAAATTGCTTTTAAGAGTGTCACCTTTAATCTTGTAGCAGAGTATTTGAACTCAGACATTGAAAACAGTTTAACAGAGAAAATACTGCAAACACAGGATGAGAGATGCAGACAAAAATGAAAAGGTGATACAGAATGTAAATCTTCCTTCAGGGGGCCGATGAGAATGCCATCCGATTACCATCATCACAAATACAATACAGGTATCTGTCATCCTCTGCATTCCATAAAAACCTAGCTCACAAATGAGTTGAGCTTTCATAAAAGGCAAACTATCAGATCAGCCACAAAACCCAATGTAAAGTTTTTTTGGTTTTGTCGTTCTTCTAGTCCTAGGAAAACTAGTGAGAGCTAACAGCTCAAGAGTATCTCGGCTGATAGAGTCTAAATTTTCAGTAGAGTTTTTTTCTACTTCAATATGCAGGTACAGCAAATTAAAGGTTAACAGAATAAATACTGATTGTCTAAGAACTGTCAGATTTTGAGGCAAAAGGGAAGGTTTGTTTGCTCTTAAATACCCCTTGCAGTTTCTTTCTTAGGCTCATCTACTCTGTATTTGGAGTTGATAGAGAATTTCTCCTGTACTTCATTGGCCGTTGTGCCGGGAAGCTCTGGATTTTTGTAGACACTCTTTTGCTTGATCAAATACTTCAGGCTCTTCTAGGGAGATGAGGCAAATTAGGAAAAGTGTTCTTTTTTGAAATACTTAAGAATGTGCTTCAGGAAAAAGAAAACGTAATTTTTTTTAAAGGACAGATGCATCTTAATAAGCACTTTAATAAAAATTAACGGATTGACTAAAAGGTATCTGTAATGAAAAAAAAAGAGTGATTAAATTCCAAGGAAATTAATTTGAACTTCTATGTGAAAACATTTTGAGATATTAGCTGGAATCTTAGGGCAAAGATGGCTGGAATTTAGACAGTTTGCTGGCAATTTGTGACCAGGTTGGGAAAACAAAGTCCTGTTTGTTCTCTTGGATGGTAGCAGTAGAGAGAAATTATGAATGAAAACGTTGATTCTAGATAACAGGGTTGTTGTGTTGTTTTTTTTTTTAAATTCCAAGATATTTTTATTAGTAGTATCTACACCAACATAGTAATTTTGTGAAGAAGGAGCCTCAGTGCTAGCTTGCTTAATTTTGTAGGAGTGCTGGAGTGAAGGCTGCCAATTTATGTCAGGGGGAGCATGATGGGACAGTATTCTACAACCTCCAGAACTATGAAAAAACCATTCAAAGGAGTTCATATGAGTGGAAAGTTTAATTGTAAAGGATTTTTTGGTTGTGGGGTTTCTTTGGGTTGGTTTAGTTTGCTTGCTTGTTTTAAACTGAGGCTTGGCTTCCCAGTTCTGAATGGTTAGGAATAGTTTGAAGGTCTGTTTGGGAGAAATTAATTCAAGTTATTTCCTTTCCCAGCCCTGCCCAGTGGCTGATGGTTTGTGCTGTGCCTGACGGGGCAGAGGACATTGGAGGGGGACACTTTGGGGGCCATGTGGGGAGGCTGCTGCTAGGTTAATGCCAAAGCTGCTGGTTTGTTTTTTTTTTCTTCTTCCTCCCTCCCTCCCCCTAAAACATCTTCTTGGCTAAATGCTTGTGCAGAAGAAAAGTATTGTTATGGCCTATGTACTTCACCTGTCCTAGTTCTACACTTATACAGCTGACAGTGCAGCGACTGTGCCAAGTGTACAATGAACTTGATACCTCTACCTTTGAACCTCATAGTAAATGTATAGGGATTTCTTGTTTGGAATAATCTCTGTTGCTGTGGGTGGTGCAAATGTATATTTTCTTATAGCTCGTAGAGGAATCTGACACAAGTTCAGAGCAGATCTCATGCTGGCTTTGAGCTGAAGTCTTCTGAGGAACACAAGAAAAAAGAAGCTGTAAGACAAATTGAGTTGTGCAAGTAATAAAATTTTTCAATCCATGGTGCTGCTGATTTCACACTGATAGGGATGATTATTTTCTAGTGTTTCCCACATGCTGACATTTTTCCTCCTTAATATTTATACTATTTTGTTTCTGCTATTAGCTCGGTAATACAAGGCCTGTGTGCTGAAATGCTGCTTATAGATGAGGCTGTGTTGTAGAGATCTGTTCCATGCATTGACCCAAGCCATTGACTTCTTTTCACAGGAACAGGACGTGAATGAATAAAACGTTACTGTTTTTATGTTAAATACAGAAAAAGTCTTCTCTGTTTACACGATCAATTTTGTAGCATCAGTGCGCAAAAGAAACAGCTGAACACTGTGTCAGGCAGCTAGCTGTAGATCTGCCTGGAGATGGGAGCAAAGGAGGGATTGGTATCAACAAAACCCAAGCCACCGTAAACGAAACCCAAAACCTCTCTCATCTTGGAAAGATTTATAAACAACGCCAGTGAGCAGATCTATTTCTCACCTGACTGGGGCTTACAGTTCAGGTTAGAATTTTTCTTGTAGAACAGGAGATCTTGTTTTGCATCATCTCAACAAAGTATGTGACCTGTTACGTTGTGCTTCATCTAGACAGCAAAGTATATCTCTTTCTTTCTTTTCATGAGCCAAGTAAACCTAAAATCTAAACTAAGCATTTGGTGATAGGGATAAAACACTGTTGCTACTCACTTTTTTAGAAGATCCAGTGCTGTGCTTGAAAGCAGACCGCACTGTGGTATGAAACCAAACATTTCACTGAAGTCAGATTTCAGCTAAGCAAAGATTTCCATGGGCTGTGTCTAAGACTGAGTATAATCTATATGTTAGATGTCACTTAAAAATATGTGATGAATAGTGGGATGGAGACAGAGATGAATATTGGGAAGGGGAAGGCAGATGAGACTATAATAGTAAAACTGTAGAGTGTACTCATTTAGGAGCACCTTACTCCTTGGCCAGTACCATAGAGGCAGAAAATCCTAATCATCCCAGGAGCATGCACAGCTATGCTTTCGGTAGAAATAGCAAAGGAAGGAAAGAAAAATAAAAAAATAAAGCTTTATCAGTATTCTTGAGAAAGCATCATACACAGACAACTCTGGTGGTATGTACTGCATCTGCTCTGACCCCGAACAGAACAGCTGTTGCCCTTCTATACAAGCTGATGCCTTCAAAGGGTGCATTTTACAGAAAAAATTGAGAGGGTGGGAATGACTACACATAACAGGACACACTAAGCCACTGCAGCTCTAACTTTGCAAAATATATGTATGTACATGTAAAAGATATATATCTATGTGTTTGCAATATATGCTTTTTTTTTTTTTTTGCTTTCCTCAAGTTAGAATAAGGTCTTGCATTTAATTTTAAATGCTTTGTCTTTGATCTGCCTCTTTCAATTCTGATTGAGGAACCAGCATGTTCTGTTATTGAAACATAGGCTGCTCTGCCATGTGTTTCTTATTTTGAATGCTTTAGGATTGTTATGGGTTTCTGTGGTAAGAAGTTAAATAAATAGACTTGTAGCAGCAATTTTGAAGATACAAACTTAGTGTGCACACATCTGATGTGTATATTTGACACACCACACACACACAGACAGTGGCCTTTCCAATAAGCCCTTTGTAGACCTATCTTTTAGGTCTTTCCTGTAGTTAACCTGCACTGCTTGGTAACATTGACCATGGTTCTGTGACCATAACCATAATATACTGAATTTAAAAGATAAATTCTTTTATCTGTTCAGTTTTCTCCTCTTCCTTTTTTTATGGAGGCTTTCTTTATCTCTTCAGGTGAAGTGCTCCTATGTTAAGGATTCCACAGCAGGTAGAGTTGGCATACTAAAGTCTTAAACCTCCCTTGTGGTAGCTTCTACTATTTGAAGTTTTTGAGAATTGGAAAGGACTTGGCAGTACCTGAGTGTGCACATGAATGATTTTTTTCTCCCACTGTTCTGACTGGCAGATGGCTCTTTAGAGACTTTCGCCAGCAAGTGCCAGTCAGAATAGCCTCTAGGAGCGACTGCACCGATAAAGATACTGGGCAGCCTTTGCTTCTTGCTGAGCTCAGCAGAACCAGGCTGCCAGTGAACCTGATCTATCATTTCAAAGTTATTTCATGTTTTTCTCTCAGTAATCACAGTAACTCCAGAGGAGAGTGTTTAGCTCCCCATGAGAGTTGTCAAACATAACAAAATAGGAAATTAAATGAGTGTTAAAAAATACATGCCTGGAACAATGAGCTTCCGGTCTTAATGCTTTTGTGAAACAACAGAGGTATCTTTTAAAATTTAAGTTTTAACATAAAATTTCTGTTCAAAACAAATATTCCTTCTGAAACATAAAATCAATTAAAGGAGTTTTGCAGGTTGGAATAAATGTCATGATGCCAGTAAACGCTGCTCTGTAGCACTACTCCCAGTGCCATAATAGTTCTGAACATAATCCAGATTTAGCCAGCAAATATCTATTTAATAATTAATGGTTTCTTTTTGTGTAAAATAGTGGAATTTCATTTTGTGAATCAGAATCCCTCTCTTTATATCAGATTCTGTTTGAATTTATATTTCTTATTCTTTTTTTCATTTGTTCCAAATCCTCCCCTGAACACTTGCATCTGCCTGACCTCTAATACTGTGGATTAAAAAAAAAAAAAAAGCAGAAGTCCAGATGGTTCACTTCACAGAATGAGGGCACCTTTATTTGAAAGGGATTTAAGTATGAAACCAGTCATGTGAATTAAAAATCCAGCAAAGAAAATAAACAATCCTAATCAGCAGTCCTTAAAAAGAATGTATGCCATTTCAGACATCCATGAGTGGTAGCATGACATCAGATTTCAAAGACTTTTAAAGATCTCCCAAATTTCTCACAGGCTATCAGAGAGCTAGCCGAGCTATCAGTCTGATTAAATGTCTTAGAAGCTTGTGTTATATTGGTAGATATCCCATACTTTCTGATCTCTTTTCTAATTACTATAGTAGCGTGCTGGTTTTCTGCAGCTATGCAGAAGTGGGGTTTGGTGTCTGGTCATCAGGGAGTGGTTATAGAATACAACAGAGGTCGGTCTCACGTGTGCTCCTCATGGACAAAACCAGATGTCTTTTAGTAATCTTTTGATGGATAAATTCCAAACTGCAATAATCTGAATTCTGGGAATTTCTCTATGCCACAGGGCTTGGAAGAAATGCTTGATAGAAAGTGATTATCTGACGAAAGTGCCAGTGAAAATACTACTCTCACTCCAATTTTATGTGGTTGTGGTAATAATGGCAAGGTATCAGAATTGATGGGTGACTGAAAAAAATGTTTTTTGCATGAAAGAAGATTTGTACCAAGAAGATATTAACCATGACAATACAATAGGAAAAACCCCAGCCTCAAGAATAAAAATTTCCATTGACTTTGATAATGCAGAGATTAATTTGACTATGTTGTTCAACTCTGTCCCATAAATCATGATCAGATGCATATCTTCCTCATTATTTATACTGTGATAGCGCTAGGAGTCACTAGGCACAGCTGGTTCTGTAAACACACGAGAAGGAGGTGGTTTCTGCCCAGAGGAATGCTGGTGTTAAGTATGAGACAGGAGACAATATGAGGATATATTAAAGCAGGGGGAACATGAGGTCATGGTGACTGTGCTGGTCAGCCCAAGAAGCAGCTGTAATGTGAACCTGACTGCCAAGTGTCTTTATTCGATGATAATCTGTTTGTTGCAGTGCCCTGAGGAATAGGGTTTGTTTTAGCTGTGCTCAGAGCTGAAGTTAGATCAAGCAGATCTTCCTGTCTCCGAAAACATTCTTCACATTGAAAGTACTCTCACGTTGCCCTTAATTACTATTTTCTGCAAAAAATCGATGCAATAATAATCATTACCGCTATAATAACTGACTGAGCAACTGCACTTGTACTCAGTTGTGTGACAGTCTCCTTGGCCACTCTGAGGCTCCAGCCATTACCCCAAAAACCTTAGATAAGCTAAAGAACTTTGCTGATACCAGCAAACTACAAAAAATGTTTCTTCTGATCTCTGACATGCTGGTGCCCCCTTCACCCATGCAGCAAAACGTATAGAAATGCCACCTGAGGGTTCCTCAAAAATCTGCAACATAAATATGCAGAAAGAGGGAATCATCTTGTTTGGACAAACTCACAGTGGATGAGAGAGTCCCGAGCAATTTAATCTTAGTGTAAGTAGATTAGACATGGATTTTTTTTGTGTTTATTTAAAAGATATGCACTGTAAAAAAATTAGTAACCGTAATGTGTAGTTTGAATGCAGTGCAATAAATCTATAAACCTCATCATGGGGAACTGATGTGCCTTAAGTGTGTCTGGCTGTAAACGGCCCTTAGGTGAGGTGACGGAGTGTCCGGTGGCGCAGGGGTCAGGAGAGAGCAAAGTGTCTTCCAAGGTGGCTTTGCAGCAAAGATCTTAAGATACTTGATTGTCCACTACCAGACTCCAGGCAGAGTTAGTCTCTCTCTCTGTCTGATGGGATCCTAAGCCATAATTGATTTATAATCTATCTTCAGAGATTTTCTTATAACTCTCAGTATTTCCTAGCTAAACCAGGTTTGAACTGTGCTCAGCAACAGATGTCAAGTATCACTAAATAATGAACAATTATGTATGAGAAAAGCATGAATATTCAGTCTTTCTGTAATCCTGGCCAAATTAATCTTTTTACTCTGCATGCTTTTCAGAATAGTTTTGCATCTTTACTATTAGCAAAATACTAGGATAGAGATAAGATACGAGTATTGCTGTGGAATTGAATGCAATTACATTGGGAATATGTCTTGCTCTGGTTGACTTTTAATTCATTTTTCACCTATTATTAAATGTTAAAATAAAAAATAAGAGAATTACAAGCAGTGCCATAAATCAATATGTGTCCTGAACTGAAAAGCAAGTCATTTTTATACGAGGGCAAGCCCCTGTATTTATAATAAATCAAGTTCATTATCTTTTGAGCTTCCCGATTAAAGTAATTAGTCATTTATGCTGATACAAATCCATCAGTGAATACATTGCTTCGTTTCACAAATATTGAATATTAAATTGTTTTGTAAGGGTCATTGGTTATAATCAGCCCCACATTGTAATGTACGTTTGTTGTTTTGTTGGTGGGGAAGTAGGTTCTTCTAACCCAAATGAATACAGCAAGCAACTCTCCTGCAGTTAGAACAAACCGCCTTTAAGACCGTAACATGAAAGCTAATTTAAAATGCCAGCTAGGACATAGCAGGTGAAGTTGGGGAGGGAGTCAGTATTAACTGATGCTTAGTACTGAGGAGAGGGGCTCCAAGCTGGCAAGGGCTACTCCAGGCGGTGCAGGTGAGCACCCCTCCGGAAGGCTCGCTCTGCCGCTTTCCCTGCTTCCGCAGCTGCCGTGCTAATACCCGCCCCTTCCCACAAACAGCTGCGGAGAGGTCTGGTAAATGCCATTCGCAAAATCTCTGGAAATTTGGGAACCGTATATGCTTGTATACCTGTAAAATACTGCTGTTACCTGAGGGGCTTTGGTTTGGAATGTGAGTTGTTCTTTCCGGCTAGGTGTAAAATGCAGGTCATCACCAAAGTCAAAATTCCTGCTCTTGAGCTAAGGAAAAGCATGTGTGCAATCGAACTGCCTCCTGCTCTGCTTTAGCTGCTGTGTAAGATCAGTCTGTTCTGGGGTAGGCTCAAGCACAGCTTATTTTTCAGTATGAAAACACTGTGTGCCTCTGGCATGTGATAGTTTCTCCTCTATTTCCAGACATCAGTTCTGGCCAGTAAGTACTTGGCATCATTTCTACAAAAGTTGCCCCTAGTCTGGAATAAATCCATACCTTGAGGACAAAAGGATGTTTCTCTGGAGAAGAGAAGTTCAGAAGTCACCTGAGTTGTTTTCTGGACATTAGTTGGGTATGCCTCTGCTGATAAGTAGAACTAAGTAAGATGAGCCAAGTGATTTCAGGGTAAATCTAGCTTTTCCTCTGATGTCATTCTTGGTTTTATCAGTATTGCTGTCCCACACTGGGTGCTCTGAAGAAGCATAATGCTTGTGAACCATTGCTAATTAATCTTCCCTCCCTAAATGAGATGACAATTTTGGTTCCAAAATAAGTGGTTTATTACTTATTTAAAGCCTTCCAGTAAGGAAGTAGTTGAAAATAGATTAAATGGTGTACGACCTATCGCTGGCTCCTTCAACCTCATACTTTTACCATACTTCAACCTGTTCCACGAACTGTAAACCACAAATGTTTCCCCCTGTCTTTCAGTAGCTGCTTTGCAATTACTGTGGACACTACAAAGAAAACAAAAATGGGTGAAGCTGCTCTTCTGATCAATGTCCTTTCAGTGAAAAGCATCATATAATGTAAAAAAAAAAAAAAA
>VXBL01009324.1:294563-403575 GCA_013400195.1 Aramus guarauna
AAAAAAAAAAAAAAAAAAAAGGGAAGTGTATGTTTTCTTTTCAAATTGTGTACATGTAGTTAGCTGCTATGTTGACTGCTTGGTCAGGTATTCTGAGAATTGTTCCAAATTCTGTCCCATACCGGGAGGTACGATACCCTTCTCCGTCCTGTACAGGGAGTATGGCACCTGACATTAATGCCTGAAAGCCACAAGAGTACAAAAATGTTCCTTTGGATGCTGCAGCTGTCATATTAAGAACGGAAAAGGGCATTTCAATTTGGTTCTCGATCTTTTCTATTTATATAATGGCAAAACTTTCACTGATTGAGAACTGCTCACAGTGTGTTACAGGGTCTTGTGAAAATGTAACAATGGAAGGGACCTAATGATCTACTTGGACTAAAACTTTCATTATATTTAAAGAAAGTGATTTGGTTTCTATGTAAAATTCCAATTCAAGGGTAATTATGAATCTCAAAATTCTTTTATTTCATATTAGATTACATCCTTTATTTAGGGTTAAAATAAGGGAAATCTTCCCGTCAGTTACTTTGGTCACCTGCTGTGCAAACTAATAATCCCAAGCTAATCTAAAAAGGAGTGTCAGTCACAGTCACATCTGAATTCCAGCGTAACAGGAAGGAGACAATCGAGAGGGAAATTAGCTGAACAAGGGTATTTTGTACTACTCGATTTTAAAATCTACAATCAAATATATCAAGAATGGACAGTGTGTTTTTAGAGAGGTACAGGTTTGTTTACAAGAATGTTCTGTGAATTATAAATGTAAAATATTAATAATGAGACGTTACTGTAGATGCTTTTTTCTTTTAGCTTATAATCCTATAAGAAATAAGTAACAACATTATAGGGTGAGGATTTGAGAGATTCAGCTTAGAAAGAAGGGTAGTTATGACTAAGTGCAGGTTAACACATAAGCTCTGGCATTTTTTTCCTGCTGTTAGTGATGAAACGCTGAGCAATTTCACAAGAAAGCTTAAATGTGCATTAAAGAAAGTCTTTGCATATGCTAGGACAAAGAAAATAGGTATTTTTCAGAGATTCTTTTTTTTCCTAGCATTGTAGCATTGTCTGTAGTGAAAAAACAGGCTACAAGAAGTCCTCTAAAAGGATGAACATTGTCATTTGAAAAGAAAATTGGTGCTTGTGACTGTTCACAACCTGGGCATTAATGCAGCCAATTACTGTGTCCTGCCTTTCAAACATTATTTCGTTAGAGCAAGAAAAGAGCCAATATTGTATTTTATATGACCTTTCTAATGCTATATACACACATATAGATTTGTGTTATTTGTCTCTTTGATTCACCAAATGTTTCTTATTTGTGGCTCAAGGCATTTATTTATTGCAAGGCTTCAAGCTGTGGTAAGCAAGGTCATAGATTAAGAATTGATTTCCACAGTTGCTCTAGCATACAAACTAAATTTCTCTTGGTTGGTTATAAAAACTACAGCTGGGCATAAATTCAGCTTTTCAACATTGTCTTGAAAATTAGTGTTAAAGCAAATGAGAAAATACTTTAAGTATGTATTGCATGCTTGATTTAGGTTTTCAGCTAAAAACTAAGGAAAGCAAATTGTTTTTACGCTGCAAGCTTCTAAGTAAAACCACGCTAGTACTAAAGGGTTTTCTTTATTTCACTTGTTCTTTTTTTTTTGTTTTGTTATTACTTTGTCTTCCTTATTTTTTTAAATCAGATTTTCCATACAGATTTTGGCAAATCATATTTTGATCAATATGTTGATTAGTTCCTTGGTTTTGCTATATGCTCCTAGAGTCATTCCTAATGACAATAAGAATGTGGGTTTCAAAATGGAATATAGCTTCTCTCTATAGACAGTCCTATTAGAAATAGAAAAATCTGCTATTTTGTTAGCTTTGTCTTTAATGTGAAACACAACATCTTGTTAAACTGAGGGAATATTTAGACTGTAAACTGAAAATTCACTAAAATCAAGGAGGTATAATTTGGGGGTGTTTTTAAGATGTTCTTTGTGTTGCAGGCTTTTGTTTTGTTCTTTTTTAAGGTGTGCTTTGTGTTGGTAATGATAGTAGAACTGCACTGTGCGCAGCGATCAATTTGTGTAAATGTCAAAGATGTATAACTCTGATGAATCTTTGCAGCAATACATAGATTCCTAATACCTATACAATAAATTTTAAGTTACAGAAATTGGCTTCTTAGACACATCTTTAAAGAAAATATTTCTGATATAATACCCTGCCCCTGCTCTCCATTTTTGAATTGCTATGCCTAGAGCAGAAACTGTAATATGCAGTGTATGTTTTTAGATCATAATCAGCATCCTCCTCTTTCCAATTCAGATGGATGTTTTGGAGGAATGAAGTTGTGAAATTCATCTGTTGGTACTGATTCTTATCCCCTCCCTGAACTGTATTTCGCAGGTTTAGAATACATGGATCTCCTTTCATGGCTGTTCCCAGCAAGCCATTTTGTTAGTGCTTGGTCTTATTTTGCAAAATCTTGAGTTGGAGCTTATTTTGAGGTATTGAAAACTGAGGATTTTTTCAGTGTTTCAAATGCCTGTGTCCGTAATGAACTTCCTTTTGACTTCCTTAAGATTTCCATATGGAGATACCTCAAAAAATAAAAATAAAAATGCAGCTTTGTGGTGAAATGAGGTGAATCTATTCAACTCAGACGTTCTCTGAATAATGAAACAGTCTCGCTGAAAGTCTTGTTAGGAAGGAATTATGGTTATCAAATCTGGTAGTCAAGAAGGCTTCTTGTTAGGGTATTACTGCAGGACTAACTCAAGCATGGTTATGCCTGACTGAATACAAGATTTCCACCTATTTCCAAAATGTAGATTTGTTTTTTAAAAAGCACTTAAATATGTATGAAGAATCTTGGACTGATTCATTAACTTTGAATAAATTCCTATGACAAATGAGGGAAATGAAGAGAAAGCAAAAATAGCTAGTTGAGCAGGACTCCTTGTGTGAGGTTGGCTGCCTGCAGAGCCACAGGACTAGTACAGCTGTATCCCTGGTAATTCATTGTAGATCCACCTGACAGTAACCTTTGAGGAACAGAATCTTTTCAGAAGTAGATCTGATATCATCCTCCTCTATACTGATGTAGCAGTACAGATTTTCAGATTTTATCTTTTCTTCCCTCCCCACCTCCCCGCCCACCTTCCCCCAAAACAGGGAAACTAGATGCAAGAATTACCAATCAGTTTTATTCTGCTCCTGTGACGAGATTGGTATAACAACCCAATAATGTTAGAAATCTGGTATTCCTCTACTTTCAGATCCTCCTTGACATCAGATGTTTTCCTAAAAGCTGCAAAGTCAGTCTCTGCAGTCACCTAATTCTCATGCCCAGTATGTTCTCCACATGGAACTATTCTCCAATGACACTGGGTGCAAAACATTAGAAAATAATGTTTCCGACAAACAGAACAGGCTAGTAAGCAGGGAGAGGGAGGCAGTCTTGCCATTTGTGCCTTCTGCAAAGTGCTCCAAAGAGGGAAAAGAATGGAGGGAGGTGAAGGGCACAATCTCTTGTATAAACTACCTGAAAAGACCCTCTGAGATTTATGGACAGGAGTCAGCAGTGTACATCTGGAGAAGGTCTCTCTAGCTGCAGCCTGGAAGTTTGGGCTTGTGTAGGAATCTCTTGTGGAAAATGCTGTTTGTAAAAGTGCATCCCCAAAACATGTATTTGGGACTGCTAGGGTCTTTGAGTTAGCAGAGAAGTGTGCTACTGTGGTGACTTTGGTTATCCCTTTGCATTTTAATTCTGGCATGTTTCGTAATCTCAGCACATGATGCAAAATCTAGCAAACTCTATCATCTTTCTGACTTTAATTGGAGAATTAAACTTGTAAAGTTTAAAGGTGTAAGTATAAATATTCCTGTCATACTTCGATTTTCGTGACACAATTTGTGCTTTTTCAAATGTTGTTATCATAATTTATGTATGCTCCAGTGGCAGTATTCTGGTATGTTAGTGGGAGTAATACCCAAAATCCAGTATCTGCAGCCAGAGGGCTAACGAGATCCTTTCAGAAAGATCAAGATACCAGTGTCATTTACATTTGATTGGACTTTCTTGGACTCAGGCAGGTCAAAAATATCGGAGATCACCACCGTATCTGTGGCTGGGGATTCTTGCAGTTTGTGGGATTGGACGGCAAGTACAGGGATATCATATGTGGCTTCTGTGCAGCCCACCGTACAGCACTTGGGGTCAGGTGCTGCTCTGAAGAAGGCAACTAGTAACAGGGATTCATCTATCACTCTCCTGTCTGCACATCTCCTTGGGAATATAACTCCTTGGCATGTGTTAAAACAGCAGTGAGGCTTCTGTAACCGCTCTGAGGGGGGGAAAAAAAAAAAGAAATCGTTCAAGTAGTATCTAGTTGACATTTCTTGACTTCATCTTCCTGCTACCCGCTGCCTTGCTCTCACGTGGAATGCTCTGTGAACCACACCCCGGCAGAAGTTGAGAAAAACTGGTCTTGCTGAGACTTCACAAGCCTCCTTCATGCACTGTTCCCTCTGCACCAGAAACAGCGTTCCCAATAACTAACAAAGACTTCAGATTACAAAACTTAAGAAAACATATTAATTGTGTTTTTTGGGTTTTTTTCTCGTGATAGCATTTTCATCAATGACCAGATGCCAGCACCAAATGACGGTATGGTCCCAGGTGGCTTTACTGTCTGGTATGATGGTGGAAAATGGGACCTACTGTATGGTATTAGCAAGGGAAAGGATTTGGATGAGCAAGAAGAAAAGGCTGCCAAAAAAAAGACATTGTGTGTCCAAAGGAGTCGTGGTACTGCAGGTTTTGAAGGCTCTATAATGTAAAAAGTATCAAACTCATTAGTGCATCCTATCTGTTCTAAAATAGCTTTAGTTAGACCTCATTCTAATCTGCTTCTCTGCTGTGGAATTTTTCCTTTGTGATAAGGCTGACTTGAAATGTTTGTTATTTCTCTCCGTAGTAGAAGGGGTAAACTCACAGCCAACACAGCCAAGCGTGAGGCAGTTCTGCACTAAGCATTCCACCTCTGCGGTTACCCCATCGCTGTGATTACATTTGAGCAGCTTTAGATTTCAGTACTGCTGCATCATTTTGCTTTCAATTTTTAATTAACAAGTTTTCCTAGCCAGAGAACAGAACGATAGGGGGTTTTGTATCTGCCACCAGCACCGCCCTCCCAAGGTTCAACTCTGAGTGAAATGCTATTAAAAGCAACATTTGTACGGATGCCAAGTGGGACAAGACAGCAAGCATGTAACAAAGAGCAATTAATTTGCTTCAGAAGGTATATATATAAAATAATAAATGACTTAAAATCAGGTTTTCTTCTGTTTCTCTTCTTTTAATCTCAATTTTCCATAAGAATAATAATAGTAATTTTGTAACTCGGCAACAAAGATTTTGATTTCACTTAATGTCTCATTAACCTTGCACTGAAATGCTAGTATTTCACAATACTGGTATCTAATTTTAGTAATCAACCCTTGTGCATTGAATGTCTTGAACTGGACTACTTTCTACACTTACAGGTTTTGATAAAGGCACACGGACTTCATTTGATTCATTACTATAAGGCAAAATGAGATACTTTATGGGATTTTTCGTAAGGACATACATTTTTGTTTATACATGGATGAATGCATTAAGTTGTTTAACGCCCGTGTCCAAGTAGATGTAGAAGTAGGTATTTATGCTGGGCACAGGTTATTTTTTCTCTAGATATGTAGGCATAAGGCCTGAATAAAAATGCAATGTTTAGTTTTTAGACATTGCACAATGCCATTTGGTCAGCAGTTAGTTTATACAAAGATGGTTTCTGTATTGCTGTGCGGGAGGACTGTAGAGATCATCCTAGAACACAGGGCTGGCAATGAGAATATAAGATGACCTTTCCAAAAGGAAACTTGCAAGAAAAGTCCTTTCATTTGAAAGGCTGTGGTTGACTTTCTTAAATTATGGTTATTTGCTCATCTGACCCATTTCTCCAGTAAAAATAGTAGTAAAGCCTGTGACATCTACAGTAGAGCTTTTTTGATCATGGGAATCTAAATATTCCTTGCTTGATGGCATTTGGTTTTATAAACAAGAACTACGATTGGTAATGTTCTTGTGAGTATCCTAAATCAGCATTTGGAACGTACATATTTCAGGTGTGAATATGCAGCCAGAGCTTGATACTATAACAGCAGTGTTCCAGTTATTAATTTGGTAAGTATTTTCATATTTTTAAAATAAAATGTATGGATTTTTTTTTTTTTTTACCAAACTAAATTTTTTGCAATGGATACTTCATCACTACAAATCAGCATTATCATGGGTCCTTTCTCAGTCTTCAGTCTTTTGCAAATTGCAGTAGCATACCTTCTGAAAAACATGACTGTTGATTTAGAAGAACACCTTGAATCACTGGTGTGAGCTTAAGAAGAGGCATCAGCAGTGTAAGATTGCTATACGACAATTTTCACTCCGTGGAAAGTCTGCTCAGTGTTTTGCAGTGCCATGCATGCTTTGTTACATGGCATACACCTACACTGGCTCAACCAGCAGAAAATCGACAAAAACATGCAGATGCTGAAAGAGATGCTTGAAGAAGTTGAAGAAATAGAGGTCATCTGGTGTGAAGCTTCTAGGTATGCCCTTCTTTTTATCAACAAAATGACATAGTACTTGAACTATTGATTTTCTTTTGCTTGGTGTCTGAATACAGATTTGTTCATAATATTTATTGCTTTCTTGTTGATAGAAAGTTGAAGAAGGGAGTTGAACAAAACATACAGAGCAGTTCATGTTAATAAAGAACTTTTTTCCCTTTTCCACCCTCTCATTAAAATGCACTGGCATGGGACAATTTGAATGCAATCCTGATGACATGGAAAAACAAAAGAGAAGGCCACAGACTTGCAAATAAAACATATTTGTTATTTACTCATTTGAAACTGGCAAGGAGACAGCCAATACATTGCTCCATGACTAAGTTACTAACAGTGCCTGAACTATGTTTTGTATATCACATCATTCATGTACTTGATCATCCTTCTCTCATCATGTTTTATGTTTTTGGCCTGTCTGAATTCATTTGTGGCAGAGAGAAGCCTCTGTGCTCTTTTTGGATGGCTTTTTGTTTCTGTTTTCCTTTGTTCTAAAAAATAATCAGATTGGCAATCTCACGCAGGGGGATGAGTGGTGGAGCTCATCCTTGCTTTACTGTCTGGATCATAAGAACCTGATACACGACAGTTCTCTACTTGCTGCAAAACTACTCTAGTAACTCCATGCTGTTCTGATTGCTTTTTGTCTTTTTTTTTGCCTCTCAAAGGCACTGATGTGTGGATGTTTCCTGGCTCAGTAGTAGTTGTTTTTTTTAATTGATTGAGGGTTATTTATCTTTTATTCAAAAAAAGAAGGAAGTAGTAAAAACTAGTTATACTGGAGCAGAGTGATAGAAAAACAAATAGCTATTGGGGCTCAGTTTAGGGAAAAGAGAGTTTTGCTCCCTTATTATCTTTCTCTTAAATAAGGCAGGAGATGGGTTTGTTCTTTTGTCCACACCCATCTTTACACTTCTCTTCTTTACACTTGTCTGCAAATCAAGTCCATTGCTAAACTGAGATGCTCTCTCTACCTAAACTTAAAGTGACCCTAAGAGTAGTCTTAAGAAGGCAAAACCACGTGATCTGTGTCGCTGTTTGCAAACTGAATGTAAATTTGGGTTCACAGTACCCAGAGTGTGCTAGAGAAGAGCTAATCCTGTAGATGGGTAGTATATTGCTCCAGATTGCCCATTCCTAGTCCTGTCAGGCCAGATGGATAAGCACGGCTCTGTGCTGAGGCTTCCCCCCTCGATATAATCCTGGAATTTGGGCTGATACAATCTCTTTATATGGGGTGGAGGGTTTGTGGCAGTTGAATTTGCAAGTAAAAAGGAGCTCAGGTACTCACTGAAAAGACTGTATTGATCTAAAGAGCTGAGATATTGGTTGTGAAACTAACTGACACACAGTTTGGAAAAGTTGGGGGCTAAAGGGTGAAATTAAATGACCTTTCTGTTGTGTAGCAGAAGAGGACCAATGGCTTTGGTTTTATGTTTTTCTTTGAAAGGTATCACCTGCTGGCTGCAGAGTGGGTGGATTCAGCTTCCTTCTGGAGCCTGAGCAAATCACTTGAGGAAGATCTTGCTTTCTGCTGTGCCCTAAGGACAACATGGAAGGGGAGAGCATCTATGAGGTTGATTCTGGAGATGGACTTGGAGGTAAGGATGCCTATGACTTATTTTTGTTTTCATCCCAGATGGCTGGTTACAGGAAGCCCTTATGACAATGGACCTCGGAAGCCACAAAAAAACAAATTGGATAAAGATGTCTACAGTTCATTGATTGTATTATGTCATTTTACAAGCAGTGAATAAAAAATTTTTGAAAACAACTGTCTCCTAGACAAGTGGCACATGTAGACACTGCACGTTCTAAATGTTATTTAGAGTCTGAGATGTCCCAATGATGATGCAAACCCTAAATACTTATAATAAAAATAAAGGCACGTAGCCTTTTGCTGGCTTTCTTTGTTTCTTTTTTTTCTGTCTCTCACCTGCTGAGTAACTATATTGCACACACTATTTTGTTTGTATTTTTTTAACTGGACTGCAGAAAAAGGCTTGAAATGGTACTGGCTCTGTCTTCTATACTAGTGACCCATGGGTAGATGGAGAATTTTTATTGACCTAAAATAAAGAATTCTTGTTTTTACTTAGCTACTAATTCTACAGGTATCCTTGGGCAAATTAGCTACCTTCATTGCTGTGGTTTGCCATCTTCATAATGGGGTGAACAGCTTCTTGAGAAGGTAATACTACATACTTCTACAGGGATGCTGTTCTTTGTGTATAATGCAGAGGACCTTAGAGTTTTCGAGTAGATCCATCTGGTTTAAATTCCTGGTTCAGCACAGCTTCTTCTGAGAGTAACTAATCAAACACCTTTATCTAGTTTGCATAACACCTTGAACTGCTTAGGTTAACTCTCTTTTGAACTCAGAAGTCTAAATATTCTGGGAAAGAATGAGATTCTACATTAAAACTTTGTAATAACAAAGACTTGGTGTACTGCATGTCTATTTGGTGGTTTAGATGTTTTTCTGTAACTGGATTGTAACCAGACAGATTGTTTTTTGTCAGAACATACTGTGCTGGTGCTAAGATGCCCCCTTTTGTGTTTAATACTTTTGTAAAACTTTTCCTAGGCCCTATCAGTATCAGCAGTGCTATGTACAGTTTCTGCTGTCTTACTACTGAGTTCCCTTCTCATTAATGAGTTGCTTCCAGACATTCATCAGATGGACTAACGTGCAGATGTGTATCCTTAAATAGTTTACTGGGTTGTTTTTTTTTGGTTTTTTTTGGTTTTTTTCCAAAGACAAAAACCCCTGGTGGTTCAAGTTACTTTTAAAATTCCTGATAAAACTATCTATGCAACAGTTATTTTATCATATTAAATTTTATGACAAGAACAATATAAGTTTTTATGCTCAAGTAATGCCTTTCTGCTAGGTGAATGAAGGGTCATAGAGTAGCAGCATTCTCTGACTTTCTGAACGCTTGTGTTGCCTTCTCCCAAAGTTTTTGAAACACCTGGAGCCATCGTTATGACTGTTACTGATTAGGTTACTTTTTCATTTCATAACCTGTCTCGAGCACTAGTTTTCCTGCCTTACCGTGGTGTCCTTCAGTCACTAAATCTCTGCCGTGGTACTGCATCTTTGTCATTTCTTTCATGCCACTCTGAGCATGGAAAAATTCTTTCAGAGCTGAGGTCAAAGACAATTTTGTATCCCAGCCCTCCTTGAGTCTGACCTTTGTTGTTATAATAAATTACTCTCCTTGATCTACATTTTTCTAATTCATATAGGCAAGAATGAGTGTGTGTGTTTAAATATGCAGAATGGGTAACCATATTTCTGGCTTGTCTCGCTCTGTTTCTTTTTGGATTCTGAATTAAGATCTTAAGCTCATCAGAGCAAATTTACTATTTTTGGGAAATAGAATAAATTGTCAATGACATAAGTTGAATAGAATTACTGGTCTGAGAACAATATCTGATTGTGTGTGTGATAGGGCCGTATTTACAGCAGCATGTCAGTATCTCCAGCGTACTTATAGGTATAGTGCTTTTTGGACCAAGTGTGCTTGCATAAGTAATGCTAACCACAGAGTACCGTTTCACATTTTTCAGAAAAAAGGTGATGTTCTCACTGTGAATTGCTGGATAGGAGCTCAAGTAAAACAAAAACAAAAAAAATCCTTGCTTCATATCTTAAAAACAGAACAAAGATATATCAAAACAAACTGAAAAAACCCTCCCATTCTGAAAGTATGAGAAATGGGCAAGAGCTAGCTCTCTGTTATGATCAGCCCATCAAGCATTCCTATCTGATGAGTAAGGGAAGTGTTGGAAACTCCTGTGTTTTAAAATCAAGGACAACTGAAACTTTGAATGCAGGTTTGCTAAGTTGCTTGGATTCTCTTTGCCTTGCTTCTACTTGAGATACCAAAATGACAAGTATATGTTGTTTATGGAGCCAAACTAGGGAATTTTGCACTGTTTTATAGCATGTGATTTAAATAAAAACGTGACTTTAAAATAAAGCAAATATCTTTTTTGAAGATAAAGGACATGCATACTTTCTGAGATGGGTACATAGTTCTCAATGGTGTATAATGAAGTCTGTATACACCCTAGGTATTATAAATACATTGAGATATGTACATGTCAAGCACAAATGTATGGTTACAATTAGGCTGATTTGATGTCTGAATTATGATATACTGGAGACCTGAGACAAAACAGAAACGTGCCCATTTTCAGCAACATAAGTAGAACATGTCAAACAATTTACCAGTATGATGAAATCATCACCAGAAAAGAAAGTATGTTTTGTTAATTCAAAGTCTGTGGTCTCTGAGTTTCCTGAGACCACAAACTCCTTGTAAGACTGCATGAGTTTGAGGGTCAAAAGACCTTAAGAATGTTGTGGCCATTTCTTATCAAATTACAAATAAAATAAAAAAAAACAAAAACAAACAAACAAAAATATTACCCCATAGTTTATTATTTCATTAATAGAAAATCAGGCCACTATTTCCAGATTCAGGAACCCAAAGTAAGGCTCTTCCTCTCATTTTAACTGCAAAAAACCGTTTGGATTTTCATAGGTAGGGGTGGCTTGTAGCACTCCTGAATGCCAGTAAAAGCTGAGGAATGATACTTATAGAGATCAAGTAAATTAATTTGATACTGTGGAGTTATATACTCAACTTGGGTTGCTTTGGTTTAATTAAAAAAAAGCAGTTTAGTTAGCTGAACTGTGGATGTTACTTTATAACAGGTTTTGAATACCTCTTAAATACTGCACAAAGAAGAACAGACCTGACTTTTCTCCAGGCCTATAAAGCCAAACTCAATGAAGGTCCTTATTATGCAGTCGAATAGAGTCTCCGGAGTACAAGCCACCCAAACATGGTGCAGAAAAGACAGGACTCTAATTCTTCACTTCGGTGCAACGCACCGAAAACCTGTTACAGCTGACCTAGAACAGATGGGCACATCTACTTCAAAGCAAAGACTTCATAGCTTCAGTTGCCTAGGAGAGATTTCTGCATTTCCTCAAAGGAAAGAACTCTGTGGTGGGGTGACCCTGGCTGGCTGCCAGGTGCCCAGCAAGCTGCTCTCACTCCCCCTCCTCAGCAGGGCAGGGGGAGAAATAAAGATGAAAGGATGAGGAGAGGGACATCACTCATCGCTTACTGTCACAGGCAAAACAGACTTGACTTCAGAAAGATTAATTTATTGCTAATTAAAAATATAGTAGGTTAGTGACAAAAAAACCCAAACTAAAACCGCCTTCCCATCACCCCCTTTCTTCCCAGACTCAACTTCACTCCTTCCTTCTTGACTTTTCTGCCACTTGTAAGCAGTGCAGGGGGATGGGGAATGAGGATTACGGTCAGTCCGTAACACTTCATCTCTGGTGCTCCTTCTCCTCATGCTCTCTCCTACTCCAGCATGGGGTCCCGCTCAGGGGATACAGTTCTTCACAAATTTTTCTGTGGGTCCTTCTCAGGGGCTGCAGTTCTTCAAGAGCTGCTCCAGGATGGATCCTTCCCACATGGTACAGTATATCAGGAGCGTGCTGCTCCAGCGTGGGTCCCCCACAAGCCACAGTTCTTGACAGAAAACCTGTTCCTGTGCAGGTTCCTCTCCATGGGCCACAGCTCCTGCCAGGAGCCTGCTCCAGTGTGGACTCTCCATGGACTGCAGTTTCCTTCAGGGCATCTCCTCCTTGGAGATGCAGGTGGGTATCTGCTCCATTGTGGTCCTACACGGGCTGCAGGAGGACAACCTGCTTCACTATGGTCTTCTCCCTGGGCTGGAAGGGAATTTCTGCTCTGGCACCTGGAGCACCTCCTCCCCCTGAGGAAGAATGCTTCACTGACCTTGGTATCTACTGGGCTGTTTCTGTCATGTTTTTCTCACTCCTCTCTCCCAGATCCTGTTGTGAAGCTTTTCTACCCTTTCTTAAACACATTATCACAGAGGTACCACTAGTGTTGCTGATGGACTCAGCTCTGGCCAGTGGTGGGTCTGTCTTAGAACTGGCTGGAACTGGTTCTGTCCAACATGGGGCAGGTCCTGGTCTCTTCTCCCAGAAGCCCCTGGGAGAGGTGGCAGCCCCTCCCTGCCACCAAAACCTTGCCACAGAAACCTAACACAGACTCTTACTGTTATTCCAGAGCAATATGCTGCTTCCGGTGTATTCCTTATAGACCTGATGCAATTCTTAGAAGGTATTGTCATTGATTTATTATCAAGATCTTGGCTAATTTGACGTGTTCCTGAAAGTAGTTACTAACTTGGACAAGGTAGAGTTAAGTATACTTGGAGATACTACTTTGGAAACTTAATCCTTTTAATGATGGAGGGATACGATTATTAATTAAAACTAAAGATGAAGCTCTATTATTGTTCTGCTTCCGTGACTCGATTTTTGAAAATTGAATTCTGTTTGTTTTGGCAAAGAGTCTGCAGTGCCTGGATATATATGCAGAATCAATACCATCGCACACATTTTTCCTTGTTCACTGTACTGTAATTTAATAAGAACCTGAAGATTGCTGCTGCCTAAAAGGTATTATGGGGAAGAGATTGGGGAGGAGTTAAGCAACTTCTGTGGTTGTGTTGCCTTGTTGATGTTATACCAGACCTGCTTTTGGCCTGGTGTTTTCACTTGTAGCTCTTGTTCAAGCAAAATACCCTTCCTGCATTCTAGCAAGGCTGTGAGCCAGTTGCTATGGTATTCAGCTTTTTTTTTTTTCTCTCCTTAAACCAATTGGCTTGCTTTGTGATGGTTCAGCCCAGAATAAGAAATTGGTCACACAGGCTAGAGCTGTAATTAAAAAAGCAGCTATTGTTGGCTTGAAAATCCAAGGTTGGAAGAACAGCAGAAGTTGAGTTTCAAGATAATATTTATCACAGTCTGTGTTTATGGTATATATTTTAATGTGTAACTAAATGCTAGTAATGGTGGTATTAACAGTAGTACTTTTTCAGGATGATAATAGAAATTGAATCGCTAGACTAATTTCTCTGTGTTGTCTTATCACCCCAAAGGCATCAGTAGTTTCCAGCAAAAAAGTTAACAGATATTTTTATTCTGTGGATGTTTCTTTTTGGTTTTTTGTTGTAATCTACTGGCAGGACATTATTTGCTAGTGGGTTACCAGACTTTGCCACTTGTCTTCTCAATTTTAGTGTTGCTGTTTGGCTAATCAGAAAGTTCTGGAAGACTGCTAGGTAATGGAGGAGGACTTTAAAATCATAATGGTGCTGATATGTAGCTGCAGTGATCCAAAGATAAAAGACAAGACATTTAGAGAGAGGTCTATTCTGATAGATGAACTATATGAAAAGGGAGGATGGACCTTTACAGGTCTTCTGTGGCTTTAAGATGCTCTTGTCTGCTTAAAGGCAAAGTTGTTCTCCTCCCCAGCCTGTCTGCAAATGTATCAGCAGGACAAAGAAAAGATACTGCTGCTTTTGTACAAAACGACTTCTTTCAGAAGTCATGGCTATACCACAAATAAAACTTTTAAATTTCAATTTAGAAATCACACTTGTGAAAGACAGTGCTACATACTGAAAGGCCATCACAATCTAGGCAGTGCAATTGATAACAATAATTATGCGAAAACACGTATTTGAATTTGGAAATAACTAGACAAAAAAAGTAAAGGTTTACTGTAGGAATAGTTTTGTCTGTGTGCTCTGTACAATACAGTGGCACAATCCTTTCCCAGTGGATAGCAGGATCTACTGAAGAAGCCTTTCTTTATTAGCCCCAGAAGTGTCATAAGAGCTTTCATTTTCTTTCCTGGAGCCTTATGTGGTAGCCCTTCTTTTTCTGTATGCAGGTAATAATGTCCCACTGTGGACTAAAACGCTGGCAGCAAATATTGGTATCTCTGCTCTCACTGACCACGAAGAAAACCACCTCCTAGTTATCGAGGGTTTGACTAACTGAATGATGAAGCTGAATCTTGGAGAGGCTCTAAATGGTGCTGGTGGAGAGCATGAACTTTTCCAGCTCTGTAATGGTGCCATTTCAGTGTTTGAATTCCTCATTGTCACTGGACATTCAGGTAGATTTCTGCATGTGGTGTACAAGCCACCAGAATAGTAGAGCCGTCAGCAGTGGTGTTGAGGAAATACGGGTTTCTAAGCATGTGGTACACGACTTTGCAAGAAATCGAGAGAAAGATGTGCATCAGCTCATCAAACAGAATGAAAAATCCACCTTCCAAGATAGTACAAAAAAACCCCAAACCAAACCAAAATCAAAAAAACCCCAACCCAGAGCAAAAAAGACTTGTCACAGCAAACTAAAAGGAAGAGTAAAACTCTTTCTTATTTATAGTAAGTAGTAAGTCTTAATTTATTGCACTGGGATTACTGCATCCTAATAAGTGGAACGTGGAGAGCTCCCCATTGACTTTTTAGTTAAAGAGGCTAAAGTCTTTTTAGGGCAATTATTAATTTTTATTTATGTCAAATCTATGCTTTAAACACATACTCATGAGACAAACTCCCAAGTTTTTCAGTGAAATGAAAACCATAGAAATATCTGGATAGATCAGGAGATTATTTTTTTTCGAGTTTATGGTTTTGGATGGCCAAATTTAATGTATGTGGTGTTTCACATTTGTTAGTTGTCACTGGATGTCTGAGAACATACAACCCCACACATCCAGGAGATAGGTTTTTAAGCATATCCTCTTTTTACAAATGTGATTTTAATGGCACAGTTCACTGATGTTTTATCTTCTGATGTTTCCAGATGAGCTTTTTATTGTTTATTAGTGTTCTTTGACTTATTTTTAAAAGCTATATACTAAGTTACAAGAAATGTATGCATGACCAGCAGTCATTATGGCATTACAGTCATTAGTGTATGGCAGATAGCTTTGCACTATAATAAATGTGGGTTATTTTATATTGGTTCTTATCTTCATTTAGAAATAAATTTGTAAATATGTGAGGGAGAGCAAAGAATGAGAGTTGTTCTTGTTGGACATAGCTTTTTGGTGGCTTGCTTTTGAAATGTATAGCGGGTACTTTATGCATATATGCATTTTAATACTTTTGCAAGAACATCTATACAAGATGTTAATTTTAGTAGTTTTTGGGGTCACATCTAAAGTACATGTATATTCCTTTATGACTTCACTTAGAAACTGCCCTTGACTAATAATTGCCCGTGTCTACTTGCCACCCAGCTTGTAAGGCAAGTCATAAAGGATGGAATTTCATTTAGTAGAGCTCTGCCTTTTTAAGGAAAGTGCAGTGTAAGAGATGGGAAGTGTATTTAAATTTGCTTGTATATAAAAAAAAAAATACTCTGTGCATTCATCTGTTGTTCAAAGAGATGACTGGTTACACGTCACTTTATTTGCCTTTCATGTGTTGTATACATATACTGATAGTTCTTTGCTGCTTATACTGAATCTTTGCAAGTAGTGATATGCACCACTGCTGGTCTAAGTATTGTAGCTCCACTGCTTTTGGAAATTATAATAGAGATAGGATGGTCTACATACCCAGAGGACTTGCCTCATTTCCACCAAAAGAATACTATGGGCTTGATTCAGATTCACCATTTATTAAAAGTACTGCTTTTAATGGTGCAAATGTAAGTAGGGAGAAAACTCTCATGAGTAGAATGCATACAGATACACACCTAACGAACTTGAATGGATTGCTGCTGTCTGGACTAGATTCACATGATGACAAATGCCTTCGTAAAAAGGACTGCTTTGATACAGCACTTCATCTTTCTGAATTTCAAAGCTCTGCAAATTTAAATATAAGCGTGGGTAAATAAGCATTGAAATTATCCTGGCATGTATAATAGGTAATTTTTTTCCTATTCAGTACCTGTATGTATTTGCTTTCCAATGTGTCTTCTAGAAAAGGCTTTTGAAGAAAAGTGAAAGATACAAATTAAAATGGAGAGTATATTTCCACATGGATCCATGATGTTTTTCTCTTTCATGCTATACAGACCTGGGATGAGGAGTTGATAGTTTGGGCTGCTGTGCTTTGAATACCGATAATTATATAAAATGGGTTCCTTAACTTCCTCTCCTTATGTTCTGATGACAGAAATACATTTTATTTCTCTGAAACAGAGCATTTTATTTTATGCTTGTGTGATTTTTTTTTTTCCTTATTACATTTTCATTTTTTGTTAGGAAGATACTCCCCTTAAAAGGGACAGAGCACCTGTTCTCTAGATCCTCTAGATTGATTTTTTTTTTTCTGGGGTCCATTTAAAATATGTTATTGACTGAAGCAGTTAATGCTTCTTAAAACGCTGCTTCAGCAAGTATTCTGTTGAACTGCTCTTGATGGAGGGTAAACTGACTAAGCTGAGTTGAATCCCTTCAACAGCTGTACAATGGGTTTCACACTAAGGAATTGTCAAGGTACTTTAATTATTTCAATGGCTTAGATCAGGACTGACTTATCAGCACCTCCCTGGTAATTCCAAAAATAGTACCTACTTCTTTGGGGTTAGGAGTATGAGAGAGGAAACTCTCACGAGCTTCAGCTAATTACACAGATGGAAGTGAATATAGGAGCTAGAAAGATCTGGGCTGCAGCTTGTGACTTACACTCTTGTAAGTCTGGGAATGTCCACTGAGGAAGTATTTTTCTGCTAATGAAAGTGATTGGGAGAACAAGGTGCTTGCTTGCTTACAGGGTCAACAGTTTTGTTCCTGCTTTAAAAATTATCCTTAGATGAGGAAAGTTTTCACCATTTTTTTGTCTTGAATTTCTTTGTTTTTTAGGGAAAGCTATAAGGAAGCTTGTGCGCAAGGCGACTCTGGTGGCATCTAGAATCCTCAGATTTCCTTGACTGAATCCATCTGGGTTTAGCCCTAAATATAGTAGACAAGCTGCACTGCTTGCACTGATAAATTATATCTTCCAAATGATAGACCAAGGTACAGTCATGTATACTAACCATTTTTGATCTCATTTGAATCTTGATTTTGTTGCTTTTTGGGTAGTTGTGACATTACGGTTTGTCCCCGTCGTTGTGGACTATCTTTTCATCAGCACTCTCAAAAAAAAAAAATTAATTGAAAGAGACTTCTGGCCTGGCTCTGGCATTTGATGTTGCCAGCTCCTTACGAGTCTGCAGCTTGGTGGGAAACTTAGCCTCTCCTGAGCTTTACAGACTTGCCTTCAGTGGCAAGTTTGTACCTGAAGTGTCTATCAGACTGTTGGCAGCACAACTGTATTTGGTTTTACTACCCATGGAAAAGAAAAAAGAAAACCTAAACCAAAACTCCACTTCCTTTTTGACATATATTTTCCATTTACTTTGTATGCTCAGCAGTCATAGAATGAAAACAGCCTATGTTCTAACAAAGCATAAATTTTTGACTATAAAATAACAGCTGTATCATCAAAAGAAAAAAAATAGATCAATAAAGTACTATTCTAAATCATAGTTAATAATTAGGTTTCTTTATATCTGCTTTGATATCTCAGCTAGCTGTTGGAATGAGCAAGCAATCTCAGTGCCAACTGGCCTGCTTTCTGAGGTCAGAACTTCTCTTTGCTTTTGTTTCAGATGGGAAAATCTTCTGTCTCCTACCTGTGTCCCCTCTGAACTGTAGGACTGATAACGCAGAACGTTACCAGTTTCAAGATGGTTTTAGAGCGATTGTGTTGGTTCACATTTTAAAAGACTTTGATATCCAATAGAATATATTTCTCTCCTTGGATCATCCATGACATCTGAAAATTGAGACTGATTAAGCATTTATTTTAAATTGTCTTATATGAGCATGACATTGGTTGAATATTAATCCAATTACACAGAAGCTATTAAAATTTTTATTTTTACATGGTTTAGATACTGATTTGGAAGACTTCAGAGCTGTCTTTTCTTTTGGCCAAAGATGGGGAAGAATGTTTCCTGTGTGTGTCATCTTGGTTCCTTCGTTCTGCATGTTGGGCTGCGGCTGTTCGCTGCCTCCACCTTCAAATGTTGAGCTTTTTTCCTTATTTTGGTTTTGTGCTCGGATGCAAAACCTTCCAGTGGCATCTCCCTAGTGCACAAAGTACTTGGGAAAGCATCTGGGGTCTGGAATGGATGGTTGCAAGCTCAGATTGGCCAGCACATTTGGCCCCTTGTGAATGCCAGGTCTTGCGAAGGGAGATCCTGTACCAACCATAGCCTAAATCATCAGCTGACCACAATAAAGAAGTCTGTAGGTCATGCAATTTGTGAGTTGCATATAGCTTTGATGTTGCTACCTAAAATCTATTTTCTGTTTTCTGGCAAAAGAATATTAAATTTAAAGAATGAATGTTGCTGGTGTTCAGCCTTGCAGAGTTGGTCTACAGATGGTTCTCCTTTTAAATATAATTCTTGTAAAAAATATGTACTTGCTGAGAGGTTAATGAAAGGTTCCCATAATTCTCCTGCTTGATTAGTACAATACAGCAAATAATTGAAGAATATGTCTGTCTTTTCAATTGACAGCAACAGGTCACATCTTTGACACACAGTTGATGGGTAATTTTCTGTGTGTATCATTAGTGGAACAGGAAGATGAGTACATCTGTGTTTGCTGGGTTGTGATAGTATCTATGACGACATTCAGCTGGCCTGTAGTGGTCTGTGTCAAATGCTTTCCTTCCTCGTCCACTGCCTGTGTTTTGTGATAAGTCTTTATATCTATTGTACATCTATCTGTTCTGCATTTGGCAGGTCAAAGCGCTTGAGTGAGGTAAATTCATTTGCTCTGTTCTAGGGCGTTCTGATGTTATTTAATGATGGTTTCAGGTTATAAAGTATCGTGCTCCTCTCTTTTTTTACAATCCTGAGGAACATTCTGACTGCTAACAAAATAATTTCTGAACAGAAAAGGCCTTGAGAGAGGTTCCTTCTACTACAAGAGAAAACAGTGGACACCACATAGGAAATACCTGGGGGCTGGCAGAGGAAATTGAAGCCAACCATAGGCCTTGGTGTGAGGGTCTGGAGTTTAATGCCAGCTGTGGAAGTGCTGGATGTGGACAGGCTATCCTCCAGCGCCTGGCAAAGGACAAGAGGATGGCTCAGGCTCTCCTTAACCACACATTGCAGCAAGACTAGGGCTGTTGTGGGATGGCAGATTTCTGTTAGTACTATAACAGTAGTAAAATGCTGAGGATGGTTTTAAAATCCAGCTAATAAATGAAAGGGATTTAATAGTCACTAATTACAGAATTTAGATTTTCTTCTAACATTGTTTTTGAGACCTTGACCCAAAAGTTTTCCCTTTATTTGAAAGATCTTCGTATATAACTAAACTTTGTTACTAAAACTCAAGATGCTGCAGCTAGATACTAGCTTGAGTTAGAGCATGATGATATACGGATCATCTTACTAGTTCCATCTGTTCGGCACAAAGGGCTGAGGATAAATATCATCGGAGGCAAGTAGGAGAGAATGCAGATTTGAAGAGTTCAGTGGAAGAAATCTCTAAGTTGTTTTTGGAGAGGACTGGTTGTGCTAATGTAATAAGCACACGCTAAGACAGAGACACCTTACAATGTAAGGAGAGAAAAAGTAATTTGGATTTTCAACTATTAAAAGGGATTCTATGGAGATAAAGCAGTTTATTAATAGAGTCATGGATTTAATACAGAAGGTAAATCTGATCCATTTGGAAAGAACAGATCTTACAGTCAGAGGTCTCTGCAACCAGTGGTCCTAATGGATTTTGCTGTATTGATGAAATGGTGCAGAGTGGGAAATATGGAGGCAGAAAACCAGGGGATAAGCAGATCTTTAAATCTCATTGAAATTCATGGGAAGAACATGAATTTGACACAACGGAGGGTTTCCAAATGAGGCTTCAGTTCCTCACGCCAACAGGACTGTTGTTATTCTGCCCTGTTCTGTACGAGGACTGAATATAATACAGTGTTGCACGGTATTTGCTTTTGTAGTGCTTCATTTTATCTCACTGCATTCCCATCTAGAAACAGAACAAACGTGGTTAGCAGCTAAAGTCATGGTTCTTCAGCAAGAGCATACCGATAGGAACTGTGATGTACGCCTAGCACTGCAATGTCATTGAACACTTGCTGGCTGCGCTGCTATTTAATGCTGCTCTAGCCGCTTCTGACAAGTTGATGTACTGGCACATCAGGATCCTGTATTGGTACATCATCGGGAGACAGGATGATCGGTAACCATATTCCCTCGCAGGGCAGTGGTTATAAATACACTTCAGGAGGAGATAACTTCTGAGCCTTGTCTTCGTGCCCTTTTGAAAGATATTTTCACTTTTCTGTGTTATGGAGATGGTGCTAACATGAGCAGTCTCATACTACGTAGTCAAAGATTCCAAAAATCTGATGTGCTGTCGTGTCTTTGATCAGGCAGTGCTATGCTTTTTGCCATTAAAATGTACCAGCTTAATAACTAACAAACTTACATTTCTGGCAACTTATATTCCTATGCGCTGTTCCTTTGTTATAAAAGTGAAAAGTGAAATATTTGGAATTTCCTTGGGAAAATAGATAATTCTGACCTTTGATGAAAACATAGAAAAGCTTACATCCCGTACAAGTATAAGTTATTCCATTTCAGTATTTTTATTTCTTCACCTATTTGTGTAATGAAGCCATTAGTGAGTTTACATTGGGACAGCAATTAATGAAGATTAGTTTAAATATTAGCTTAAAAAAAAGTAATCTGCCACTTAGTGGATGGGAGAAGTCATGATGAAAGAGTTACTATAATGACTAGGTAGCATATTTGCTCTTCAAAGTTTTAAACACTGTGTGAGCAAAAATTAAAAAGTGGCAATCACTTTCAATAGCTGATGTTGTACCCTTAATATATTTAGAAATCTGAACAGCTAAGCTGATTTCTGTCTTCAGAAGTTGTGTAGAGTCTTTCAGTGTTCTTCTGTAGCATGTAGTCTCGACATAGGCTAGCTCAGACTAAAATCTGAAAAAGTAAGCAGCTGATGCTAGTTTATTTAGTAGTTATTTTTAAGCCCTTTTATAACTACACTTTGCAACTTTGCTTTCTGCTTTTTGCCAGTATAATTTAGATAGCTTGCTTTAATAACCATAGTCATTAATATATTGTTGCTCGATTGCTCTGCAATGGGGACGTATTTTTTTTCTGATTAATACAATGATGTAGACTAAAATAAATGGTTGACAAACGTAATACAGCAAATACAATGAAATCAACAAACAGAAAAAGTGAAAACAGAACACACACAAAAAAAAAAACAACCCAGAAGCCCCCCCCAACCTAAAAATAAGTAAATCTCAGATTGAGTCCTCTCCATTTCCTAAATAAAATCAACACACACACACACACAAGATAGTGTATCCTTTTGCAGGCTGAAAAAGGTCTGATTCTGGAAATGGATGTTCAGCAGTCACGGAGCAGTACTTCCTAATGCTATCAGAATATTCCGCTAAAGGGGAAAAACTGCTAAAAGGCCTTAAGGGTTATTGAAGGAGATCTGCATTCTTTCTGTTAAATTTAATTAGGGATTTAGACTATGTTTTTCCAGGTTTTACCCATTAACCTTTATGACTGATAAATGTAAAAACAGGCATTCCCTCTATAAGGTAACTACTTCTGATACCAGATTGCTAAATGGAAAGGCAGTCTTGTTTCAATCACTAAGATGTATGTATTCTTCCCTGTTGTTTCCTAGCATTTTTGCTGAACCTATAACATAAATAAATGACTGTGCAAGCTCACAATATCTAGTTACGTTTTATGTTTAATGTGTGTTTTAAATAATTTTCAGGCTGCTTCTGCTGTGGTAAAAGTAAAACTAGGATGTTGTCACGCTATTCAGTAAAAACTAGGGGCCCTAGAGGCACTGGATTACAAATTGGTGGAGTTAATTTACATTGTTTCATATAGTAATTAATTACAATTTCAGTCTAAAACCTGTTAATGCCTTTTAATTCTAAAGTAACAGAAGGCCCAGGTTAAATAAGCGGGTCATCGTCCATCAAGTCTTTGAGCCATAGGATAGTCTATGGTGTTGGTGAGTTTTGTTGGGGTTTTGGGGTGAGGTTTTTTGTTCACGAGGACCCTTCTTTTTCTGTTAGAGTTAGCAGAGTCCCATGAGAGTAGCAGCTCCTGCGGAGTACCAGCTGGGGCTCCTTCCAGCATCCCCTACCGGTTTATTTACGGTGCAGCTCTGGCACCAGTATTTGCTGAACCCACACTGTTCTTAGGACGCTCTCATTGAAGTCAAGCTGTTATAACACCTGGTGTCAGCATGTGGAAAAAGAGGAAAAGAAAATAAAAATTGTGGGTGTGGAGAAGGCTGATCCTTGCACTGAGCGGTGTGTCTGCTCGCTGCTTTGTTTCTGCTGCAGTTGCAGCAGAAGGGAAGCTCAATGTGGTTATTGATGTCTCTTGAGTACTACAAATCCTTATCTTTCTTTCTTATCTGTTCTTTAATTCTTAATCATTTGTAATAAAATATTCAGCTATCTAGTCCATGGAATAATACTTAGCTTATCTGGTTTCTCTATAACAAAAACTGAAATCAACCCAAAACCTTCTCATATGCAGCTATTACAGTTGCATTGCTCACTGAATTTTTTTAGCAGATTGTTCCATTAGTTTCCTGTTGATACAGCCAATAATATATCGGATTTTAATCCAGCTTGTAAAAAGCTATTTGATAAATAAATGTGTTATCTAGGAAAATGAGCATCATTTTAATAGCTTGGGGAAACTGGTATGTTGTGAAACGCTTTTATCAAAACTTTAATGGGCACGGACCTCTTAAGGAAACAGATATAAGGCACGGAAAGAAAAGACTGCTGTGGAGACTTAGTTTGATTAAAATGTTTTGGTAAAGAATCCTTAATTATTTTAAAGAAACTCACAGTGGGGTCTTTTCTCCTGTGCTGATAAGAAACTGGGAAGTTTTCATATTGCATTCAAATGTGTGACGTGAAATGAATTAGTTATTAGCTGTATCTCCTTGGGGCATATGCACTATAAATAGCTTTTCCAAGTCTATTGCTTTATTCTGCTCTGTACTCTATTGTCAAATTGCAGACCAGAGTAAAAATATCTCCAATCAGTTGCACTCCGAAGCAAGGCATAGGATACAGATTTGGCCTTGGCAGACCAAGGTTTATTTTTATGGTACATGAGCAAATGGAGGAGTCCTTGGTTCACTGACCCCTAATTTTTCAGAATCCCAGGAAAAAACAAAACACTTCTTGTTTCTGCCACCTGTGATTGTTGTCAACAACAGCAAGAAGGGGGAATCTAGGTGTAATTATTGAATCTATACTACCAGTAAGGGTGGAAAAAGGCTTTTTAGTTAGGGTTGTGAAAAGCCCTTACTGGGAAGCCAGGCATCAGCTGCATTGGCTTTATGTTTTGTCATAACAGCAAATACAAGTGAGCTGGCACCATAAATGAGTTTACAGCTTTGGACTTTAAAAAGGGGTCTGATTATAAACCCAGAAAACCATGGTGTTTTCTAAGACATGTTGTTCATCTAGAGTTTTGTTTTGTAAGAAACAAGAGGCTGCTGTCCTCGCTGTTAACACTTACCCGGCCTTTACAGTAAGGAACCCAATGTGCTGCCCAGGATAGCTCCAGAGAGGTTTCCTTTATTTGCGGTTATCAGAATCTGAGGGTGTTAAAATTGCCATGAGCTTAAATATCTCAAAATTCTTATAAATCCTGGATTATACTCTGTGTATTACTCTTTCACCATATTCCAGAAAAGACATGAACTTCAGAATTCTTGATAAAGCGATCACACTAAGGAATCTATATCTTCATGTCGATGTTTATAAAAGCTATAGCTACCTTCTCAATGTTGAAAATAACAGTTTGAACAAGAACACTCATCACCACGTTGGACCATTTCCTTGATTATTTTTAGGTCTTCCAGGACTATTCACAGTTTTAAGAGATAGTGTACGGACTACAGCAGTGAAGGATCCTGTGGCAAACTCTGCCACCCAGCCAGATGCTGTGGCAGCCTGGCTGCTCGTACTGCGCTTCAAAAGTTGTGAACATCTGATGAAGAGTCTCAGTGCATAAGGTAGTAGCAGCAGCCTTTCCTTCTCAGTTGGGTAGCAGCAACCTTCACGCAACGTGAAGTACAGTGAGGGGAGTTCGTGAGTCAGTTGTGCAAGGAGGATGGAAGAGCGCAGGGAGACATCCCCAAAAGGTCAGCTTCTGCTCTGTGGCTTCCAGGATTGCAGAGCCCTGGAAAACATATCAATTTTCAGTCCTCTTCAGCACAGACACAGTTAACGGGTCTATATCAGTTGCCTAAATCTCCGAGAATGGGAATGCTTGTTCTCAAGTTCTACATGGCCTGTAGAGGTTTCTTAAAAATAAAAAAAAAAGTTGCTGTTTCTGTTTTGAAACACAGGATCCTCAAGTGCTTAAGTATGCAAGTCAGAAATGCTTAACGATGCTCAATTCTGACTTAATTCTGGTTGAGGAGGACTCAAACTCTGACTGAATCTGTGGAGGGTCCTGAGCTGTAGATGCATTCAGATTCTTAGCTAATTCCCTGAGCTTGTGCTGAGCTCTGTGTGGAGCTGTCTTGTGAGTGGCCACCTTCTCTGGTAATGCTGTAGAAGATGGGGAGAAAATGGCAGGAGGTGNACTTAGTCCAGGGGAGTTTGCAGGCACTGGTTCCAATTTCCCTTTCTACCAGGTGAGAGGCAAAGCTGGATTGGGACCTTCAGCGTCCCTGCTGTCGACTGAGCCACCACCCTGGGTAGTGATGGGCAATCTGCTGATAGGATCTGTGATACCACCACAGCAGGCTCTAAGCACATCCCGTCCCAAATGCTCCCCCAGCCGTTCAGCACCAACTGCACTGTCATTCCTCCTGCTCTGTGTCCCTGGTCTCACTGGAGTGTGGCACCTGGTGGCACCCCGAAATTTCTTTCTACATCAGTGTCTTGAGGTTCTTATTACTGCCAGGCAGCTGAGACCCAAGAGCTGAGAGGCAGGGCGAGAATAAGACGGGTGAAGGCTGGCCCTTGAGTAATTAGCAGCAGCCTGGGGAGGTAAGCAAGTGTACTTAGCTACTCCTCTTGTTCCATTAATAAGCAACACACTTGTTCATTTGGTTGCGTCAATAAAATGGCGTAAGACAAAATGCTATATTGCTTTACAGTGGCTGCAAATTTTCTGGCGTGAAAAATAGTAAGTACAGGTTTAAAATATATTTTAATATATTTAATATTTTCATGTATTATGGCATATTTTAACTTGCTTGAATGATCTTGCATGCTGCCTTGGAGGGCTATATCATAAATACAATTATTATTATCCTTTATGCCAAAATGACATTGACATAGGTCGAGATTCTCATGTGAACTGAACAGCATAGCTCCAGTGAAGGAAAAGGACAGATTTGGTACCTTCTGTTTAAGTTGTCAAGGTTGGCTGAATTCTGAGTTAATTTGAAATCCTGCTTTATGGCCTCTATTACACAGGTTTCTGCCCCCTCCTTGAATTCTCTCTTCTGGAGTGACAGAATGTAACCGTAAATGTTGCTTTTTGTTGGATATTTTTCTGCTTTATTGTATGTGGGTTTGGTTTTGTTCTTTTTGAAGTAACAATCCGTGTTGCTTGATAGGCTTTCAGGGAGGTCTTTCTACTTCTTTCTGCTTGTAATATAAGTCTTTAACACCGGATGAAAAAGCAGACCGTTCAATTTTAAAATGCAAACAGAGTCCTCATTTTCTGTGGCTGGCAAACTTTCCCTTTTATCCCTCAGCCAACTTCTATCCAGTCCACTGGTTCTCCTCCTCTGTGTCATGCTTGCGAACTTTTGCAGATTAATTTTTTATGAGAGATACTATTAAAATGACTTTGGAGAATCACATAAATTATCTCTGCAGCTTTCATTTGCTCTTTGTTGTTGTGAAGGATTCACTAATATTTCTCCAGTGCAGCCTGTATTCTCTAAATCAGTACTGAATGTTTTTTCTAATTGGTGCATTAAGTAATCTCAACTTGATTTTTTAATGAAGTAAAATATTAAGTATGTTATATAAACTTTTATCATGGGGGAAGGGAAGCACAGAAAGTCTGTTAATTTTGCTTTATCATTTACACAGCTACTAAATCTTCCTGAAGTAAATTCAGCTGAGCCCTGGCTGCCAGGAGCAGCCCTGGTAGCTCCTGTGCCATTGAGGTGCCCTTCTGAGAGGCAATTCTTTTTCTTTATTCCTTCAAAGTACAGCAGAAAACTGTGAAATGAGGCTTTGCTTTTTCCCTGCCTCTTCAGTTTGTTCCCACCAGAAGAGAAGACTAGACGGAGCCTCCCTTTGCATTTCTAGATATCTGTCCTTGAGTGCTGGAGTCTGAGCAGGAATTTATACTCGTATGGGAGGAAATGGTGGTATCAGTGGTTGTGTTTGGTGCGTGTTTCACTCTTTGAAGTTAGCAGGAAAACACCATTTATTTGCAGTGCCCCAGTATTTTGCCATAAATGACTACAGCAGAGGATTCAAGTGATCCAGGGTCTAAAGCTGATCATAACTGCAAGACTGGAAAGTGCAGCCTTTGGTGCAGTACTGGAACCAAGAAGATGCAGGTTATGTGTAAACAGCCTGCTCAGTCCTAAATTAGTAAAAGATTCACTGCTATGGTCTCTGAGATGATAATTTTTACATTTGAGAGTGTCCTTTACATTTTTAAGAAATGGTGAAAATTATGAAATTTGATGTATTTAAATATTTGTATTGCGCAAAGCTGTGTCTACAAACCTAAGATGTGAGTTAGCCCTCTACTTTGATCTGCAAAACAGAGCATATATTAATATCTAGAAGTCTTCTGTAAGGTAGAGTCTCCTAGATTATTTTAATGCTAATTTCTAGTAAAATCTTAGAAAGTTTTTGTTGTTGTGAATGAATTGATTCTGCATTGTTGCAGTTTCATTTTAAGGGACTAGGTCTTATGTTTGGGAGAGCTGATTTCAGGCCAAAATTGCCATGTGAGTTTTTATCATCTCAGAACCTTATAACTTGCTTGCAGTTCACTTTTGAGCTGCCAAACTGAACATAAACTGAACCTCTGATACTTTTTTAATGTAGCTTGAAAGCATTCTAGTTTATTGAAGGGTTTTCCAGCGTTTATGATTGGTAGGTAGTGCATGTATAGGTATGAAGGTTAATTAAATCAAGAGGTGAAGTTTGTAGAACAGGGAATGCTTCATTAAGCCCTGTGTGAATTAACATGTACAATCTGTTCACAATACCCCAAGTGCCATTCACTGAGACAGTGTAATTACAGCTTACACACAGTTTCATTAGTTTGTGTTTCTTCTACTGTGGTTGACATGTATGTTGTCTTCACTGAAACCCTGGAATAGAGGAGGGACTGCTCACTGGTGGGCATCTGAGCATACTGACATTCAGCAAATCATTTTTCCTTTGGGTTCTAAAATGTCTTACCCAGATGTAATTAAGCTTGTAATTCATCAACTGACACTTTTTTTTTTTCCCTTAAATTCCAGTTCTAGCTGAAGATTTGTGATAGCTTTTCTTGTACAGGTTTTTTGGGGTTTTTTTTGTTTGTTTTTTTTTTTTTTCTTTAAACAGATCCCAAACAATAATTATCTTTCCCCATTGCTAGTAGTTCATCTTTTCTTTGGGTTGTTTTTTATTTAAAGTTCATTCATTTTTATTTCATGGCAGAATATTATGACAACCTAAAGGTGCAGTCTTTACGACACTTCTCTCTTCAACGTGCATGGTGTTTATGCAACTGTAAGATCTAGGTGGCTGTGAAGATACGGGGGCTTCAGTGAAAATTTAACTGTATAGATTCCAAAGAGTTTATTTGAATAACAACTTCTGCTATCAAGAAGTATGAATGCGCTTAAATAGACTGAGTCCAGGCAAATTTGCATCTTTTTTGATACACATTTAGTTGATGCCCAGAGAAGGACTGTTAAAGTTCCAGTTATGATCTCTGCAAGTCAGAGGCTAGATGCATACATAAAGATCCTGGAAATTCATGTGAACATACTTAATATTACCCTTGTGATAAGTCCCACGGGCCTATTCAGGTGAGAGAAATTAAAGATGAGGAAGCAATTGAAGGCACAGGTCTGTAGATAGAAAAGCAATATTAATGAGGGTAATAAAGAGACTAGTGAGGAGGAATGAATGACGAGCTTTATTGCAAATCTTATCTGTGCGTTATTTCTTTATCATAGAGCCATAGAATGGGCTGGAAGGGACCTCAAAGACCATCTATTTCCAACCCCCGTGCCACGGGCAGGGACACCCTCCACTAGACCAGGTTGCCCAAAGGCCCATCCAACCTGGCCTTGAACACTTCCAGGGATGGGGCATCCACAGCTTCTCTGGGCAACCTGTTCCAGTGCCTCACCACCCTCACAGGGAAGCATTTCTGCCTAATATCTAATCTAAATCTACCCTCCTTCAGCTTAAGATCATTATTTAAAACAGACAAATTTGCATAAACGTTGCTAGACTGATGTAAGAAGAGAATACAGCTGAGACGTAACAGAGGTAGCAGTAAAACCAACCTTCTGTTGTCCTCTTGTTGTCCTATTAACATCTTTAAATATCTTCAAAAGGTTTATGTTTAGAACTCCTATACAAAGAGAAGATGTTACATCCATGCCACGTGGCATCCCAGCTCTGCCAAAGAATGGCAGGTCCCAGAGTGGTAGTGATCTTCTGCCGTCACTCCTCTGGCTGTACTCTGAAAATCCTGAAAAGCTTAGGGTCTGCTCCAGAACTGTTTTACCCTTTGTTGCCTATTGTATTTTTTGGTATCTAATAAAGTAATATTAAAATATTTCACAGAAACTACCTGCCTAAATTTTCTCATACCAGAAATTATAGTGTTAAGTTTTGAAATTATGTCCTAAGTTAGCATCTGTGTTAGGTTTTTGATAGATTGCATATATCTCCTGATTTTAGCAAATTGTAGTATTATATAATACATTTCATGGAAGACCATTCCGCAGGAAAAGTTAGCAATAAAACATTTATGAAATTATATGTGACCTTAAGTTAGGTCTTACTGGTATATAAATTATTGCACAGACCTTGGCTGATGTAACTTCAGTAACCATTATCTGTCAAAACCATCCTAAATCATCTGACAGTGTTTCAGAAGTACCGTGTTTTGGGGCAGATAATGAAGAATTGTAGGAAAGCAGATGAGGGAATAAGGGACGTAAAATGTTGTCCATTGGCACCATGGAAGTCCAGAAATGGGGTCTCAGTGCTGCTGCAGAGGAGCAGACTGCATGGCAGGCAGACTGAGCAGGAAAAACTAGCATGGTAGTGCTGGCTTTAGGCATGGTGTTTTGTGAATTTGTGCATTGGGAGACTATTGACTATTTTGGATGATGCATAGGAGCTTTTAAAATTACTAGTTTTTTTCTTAATATTTGGCTTTTGAAGTGAAGGACTGCATTGAACTGAGGCTGTATTTTATCTGGGTCAGTAAAACATCATGACAAAGAGCAGTTAGTTGTGTCTTCTCAAAATAAAGGCCCTTGTGTTATTTATTCACTTCAGTGCCACAAGAGTGTATGATGCCTTATAGGTGATTAAAATGAACATGCCACCAGAATCTTACAACTTAGACAGTGCACAGCAAGGGGTGACAAAAAAAAGGCAGAAAAGTACAGAAAGCGTGAGGGTTACAGTGGCAAAAACTCATGAAAATGCTTTCATATACCAGTAAAAGCTTTCACTTATGCCTCACATATGTTGCCTCACTGCATGTTGCCTGTGTGTCTTGCTGGTTATTTGATTTTTGGTTTTGTTAACGTATTCTGCTCGTAGACTTTGGTCCTGATAGTTTCCCTTGAAGTCCCTGGAAGGAACTCCTAGTGATTTAAACAGTGTTGGATCAATCTCAGTAAGCAAAGACTGTTGGGATGTGGTAATGAAGAAGCTAGTGCTTTAAACTTCTTTTAAAAGGAAGTGTTTTGTTAGAATGAATAATGAAGCACCATGCAATTCTTGTTGTTCATGTAGCAGGTGTAATATTATGTACAAAAATAATGCAAGCTTCATCGTAACTACCCAAATACAAAGTGGAAAGGTCTGCTGTTCTTCCCGTTAGCATCCCACTTACATCTAAGGCTATATCATTTGTCCAGGAAAATGTTTTATTTTCCACAATGATGAGATTATTGTTGGGAGGATATGGAAATGTTCTGGGTGGTGGTGGTGGTGGTGTTTTTTAAATACATGTTTCTGTCCCAGTTGGTAAACTTTTGTCATAATTAGTGCTAACTGTGGATAAGTGCATAACTGCATACATCTCGCTTGAATCCTATTGATCTCCTTGTCTCAGTGATATTTTGTAGTAGATTCCTAAATGCTTAGTGTAGAACATTGTTATTACTAGCTTTAAGTATGAATGTTTTTTTTCATTTAATGAGGTTTTCCTTACTCTTGTATCATAAGAAAATTACAAATGATTGCATTTGTACAAATTGTTGCTTTGTCATGTCTTTAATGTTATGCCTCCGGTATTATGCCTCTTGCTTTTGTCCCATCTATTCACTTTTATCCTTCTTCTGTTGCTGCCATATCCTTTTCAGCAGTATTATCATTTCTTGTGAGGTTTAGGTAAAATGTTTCATTATTCTAAAGGGTTTCCCAATTTTGATTTTTTAAAAGTTGAAAATCATTTAGACTCACGTGCTCTGCATTGACAGAACATGTTCTCAATTGCACAGGGCAAACGGGATACATGTACATTACAGGCTGTAAAATCTGGAGAGAGGAGCAGACGACTTTTACATTTGTGTCCGAGTAGCAAATGGTCGAGTCTGCCTTGTAGCAGTATATTTGTATTTTAAACTTTATGTGAAGGAGAACCACAGGAATGGAAGAAAACTTTCTGTGGATATCCCATTATTTTCTGTTAAGTGGGTTTGAGGGAGAAATTTTTTAACTGTTCAGATATGTAGATATGCAGACAGACAGCTCATGACAGCTGCAGAAATATCTGACTCTAAAATATTGTTTAAACGCCATTTGTTTGTGTCTTTTATGCCGCTTCAAATAATACATCACTGCCGATTTTGTGGGTCGAATATGCCTAAGAAGCACCAAACAATACAAAAACATTCAGTCTCTCAAATGGCGACAGATGTTTATTAAAATGTAATGAAATTTATTCACCTGTTTATGTGAGTGCTGCACATGTTTGCCGGGTATGACTATTTATTTAACAGCTTGCCCATGTGTTGCCAAACAGCGGATTAAATTCTAGTAAGTCTGCTTAAGTAGCGCTATGCTCATGAATATGACATTTAGTCTATTTACACCTTTCCAACTGGGTTAAAATGTCAAAAAGATATATTTTTGTAATATAAGTACCTCAATTCTTTTTGACATTATTTTCTGTAGCTCGTTTTATATGCATATCTTTCTTTTATATTATCATCATGATGGTATTAATTTGGATGTGCAAATTAGCTCTTCATGATGTTGTCATGTCAGCATCTGGATTCAAGATGTGCTGTTTCATAAGCATCACATCCTATTGCGTTCCATCAGAGAGTCCCCCTTTCCTAATCTAATTATTCATAAGGAACCTCGGGGATTGTGCTAATGGGCATCTGAAGCTATAAAGAGTAATGAAAGTGGTTGTGTTACTGCTATGCAATTAAATGTATATAGAATACCATTCATATAATTAAATTCCGAATTTTTACCACTCTTTTTCTCCTTTATAGGACATTAGTTATTTCTCTGAGGTTAAAAATAATACTAATAGAGTTTAAGAGCTTTTTATGAGAGTTACAGCATTTATAGTCACAAGTTGATTTTGGCTTTTACTTTTAAAGGCCTTCAGCAAATAAGTAGCCAGTTGTACGAAATTATTTTTACGAATTTTTCATGTTGTATGTGAAAAGGTGGAGGATGTTTCCGATGGAGGCAGAATTTAAACTGCTGGGGAACTGGGGGGTGGGGGGCTGTGCTGTGTGTTTCCCATTTAATATTATGTCCGTTGGTTTGACTGGGTGCCGTACGTATTCGGCTGCTGCTGGTAATGTGGATCGGCAGTCATTGCAATTTGTAAGTTCAGCATGACCTTTGGTCTGGAGTCAGTTTTCTGTCTTCGTTCATTTGGAGTAAGTGTCTTGATGAATGAAGATAAAGTATTTAGATCAACTAGTCAATATGTTTTCCGCTGATAATTCCATATTAATAAGTGCTGATGGTTAGTATCTTTAAGGTCTACTGACAATCTGATTGAAATCAATGGCAGTTTTGCCTCATTTAGTTGAACGGGAGCAAGAATGAGTCTTTAACCAGCAGAAAATTATAAATGCCAATCGCTGTGCATGTGTCATTCAGTATGAACAAGAGTTTTTATGGTGCTGTCAGGCTGAAAAAAATCCTTTTCTTTTTTGATAACAAAGCTGCATTTAGCTGTAGTAATCCCTAGGTAGCCTGTTAGAGGTGTTCCGGCTTTGTTATTCCCAACAATAGGGAATGTGGCCACTCGCTGATTCCACTTAAGTAAGTGGTTGCTACTGCTCAAAATAGCTTCGGAGACTGCTGTGCTGCTGAAATTCTGCTGCAGACGTCCTGCATTAACCTAGTTATCTTGAATTTTCATGTGAAATTCAGACTTTATTTTAATGCTGTGGAGTACATGGTATTAAAGATGGTGTGCAGTTCCTTTTTCCAGAACACCACCGATAGCCATCATATTCTGTGGCAAGGAAGAGGCCAGGGATTGTGAAAGCATCCTCCTCCATCTTTGATCATACGGAGCGAGTTGGGATCCTGTCCTGTCTTCTGGACTGCATTCCTTTTCTTAACCAGAAAAATCCCACTGTCCTGTTAAAATTGCTTATCTGTGTAGCAGCTTACTACAAACCTGAGTGGTAGCTTCAACTCTTCCAGGATATCCTCATAGTTTTTTTCCCAGGTACCCACCAGGAGAAATGAGCTGTGAAGTTTGAATGGGAGTTTAATGGGTCCAGGTCCTGCCTGACCAAATGACAGAATGTCAGAGGGGGACTGACAGCTTCTCTCTAATCATTACTCTGAAAGCAAAAGGAGAGAAGAAAGAGAGGGGAAAGTGCACAGAAAGCCTGGTCTCTCTGCTAGATTTCCAGATTGCTTGGGGCTTTAAAGGTCAAACCCAACACCTTAGGTTAGTACCTCCTGAATTACTAGGAGACAACCTTTAACGCACAGGAATAGCATGCTTTTGGCATTACTCAGCTGGCACGTGTCTGCACTCTACCTGAGTTCATGCTTTAAAATGTTCTTAAAGTACAGCAGTGTATTGGTAGGTCATTAGTCTTCCCTTACAAAGGAAAATAAGTTTTGCCTCCGAGAGAAAAAGTTGTATTCATCTTACTGTCTGTCCAAAATACTTGTGCTTAGTCATATTGGTGATTTGCAAAGTCAGGTTAACGCTGCCAGATTTTGTGCCGTGATTAAGGATTCTGATGCAATGACTGCCAAATTTTCTAGCCATTTGCTGCAGTCGACCATTGCTGTTCCCATTTGCTCTTGTATAAAACTCAGCATTGCTTTCACATACCTTTTAAGCATATTCTCTGAAATAACAGACATGTCTGACAATCAGTAAATGAGAAAAGAAAACCTTCAATCCATTCAAACAACATTTTCTATTTGTTTGATTGGGTTTGTGTTTGTTTTTTTCCCCCCAGTGGTAAATTTTATATTTTTATATTTATAGTTTTCTCTGGTAATTCATGTTTTTTCACATTATTTTGGTTTCCTTTGAGTACAGGGTAAAATCCTTAATTCTCTGCACTAGAGTATTAAATAGTGACCAGTTGAAATAACATACTTGTTGGCTATTGGTTGCTTCCTACTCTCCCTGCTACTTTTGCATGTTTATGTTTTTCTATGTAAATATGAAAATAACTGTTTAGAACAATGTAGACAATAAAAGACACGATATTGTATTCCTGCCTGGTGTGTACATACATATCTTTACTCATCCAAGTAATAGTGGTCAACAGACACTATTTCTGAGTATTGACCTAAAAATTTACATAAAGCAAGCCACTGCTTGAACCTCGCACGTGGTTAATCATTACTTTGTTAGGCTTGACTTGTAATAATATTCTTTTCTTCTTGCACTTCATGTACAAATTATTATTTTAATGATCCTTAAGTTTAATTTTGTGCAAATCAAATAGTGGGGGCTGTGGTGTGTGCTCCCCATTTCATTGTCAGATCGGTTTCTGTCTCTCCTTTTAAAGCTAATTTCCACACACAAGTTCAAATCCCTTAGATCAAGAATATGCTCATTTACAATGATTATAATTGATTTTTTGGCCCTGTTTTTAATACTTTGCACTGTAAATGACATCCCAGTGGAGAATAATCATCATACAGATGTTTGAAAGCTCCTTCCTGCCGAGTATGGTAATTGAAGTCTATAAAGTGTCATCAGACTGCACGTTGTTTCTAATTAGTACAAGGCAGTTTCTCTTAGCTTTGTATAGTTTTACTGGCCTCTTTCCTTCATTATTTTACCAGCTGGCTCATAAACCTTGTCAGCTACTCAAAAAACAGATGAAAAACACAAGATTTTTCTGGTTGGTTCATAGCTTCTTACTTTCCTTTATCAAAAATACCCATTTTTATATGGTTTGATGCTGACTTTCCAAAGCTATCAGTATACTTTTAGCTCCAACTGGCCAGGTACTACTCTGACATCTTTTGAAAGACTCTTGATCTCACGTCATCAGGAGAAACGTTAGTGCAACAATAAATTTCTTTCCTCGTAATAGGGGCTTTATGATAACGATTCTCATTTGTCTGTTTTCTGAAGAAGGAACATTTTAGTGACTCCTTGATGGTTGGAAGTTTATGGCAGACAGTTTCCCAGGGTATGCTTGGAACAATCAACAGTCAGATGAAAGTGGGCAGATAAAAGAATTTCTTCTATTGAAAGGAGCTCAAAAATCTGTGCAAAATCCCTGGGAAAAGAACATTTGCCTCCTGTTTCAGCTTCCCTGTGTGAATGTACTCGAGTACAGGTCAAATCCCAAGGTCCTTACTTGAGGGTTGGACTGTGCCTCCAAAACTGTACCTCCCTCTGGTCCGTTAGTTCACCCCAAAGTAGTGTCCCTTTATTCCCTCATGGCTTTCTGCAAGCTCTTTTTGCCTTAAATAATCTGAGATCTTACAGGACTTTAGAAAAGAGACAGCGGTAAAGAATTTGCAGGCCCTGGCTGCTTTCTTCAAGCATCCATTCTATGCATGGAAGACCAAAATAAGAGCTGGCTCCCTTTGTGATAAGACTCTGAGGCAGGACTCATGATGATTTAGGTGTTTTTAAGGTGAAATTTGTATTTCTCCTTTACATGTGGTGAATGCCTTGTCTGAATATTCAGGTAGCAAATCCAAAATTTGTCATGATGCATTGCTTACACAATTTCTTGTTGATTCCAGTTTGAATGATACTCCAATAATGTAAAAGTCCACATTTTGCTTGGAAATTGAGGAGGTTCACCTATGTGAACAGCTAACAGACAATAATTTGTTAAGCTGATGTATATTCTAAGGCAGCGGACTAAGATTGAGGAGACTGATTTTGATCCTCTCTGAATGACAGCATCCTCAGCAAATAATGTTGTTTCTAGAAATTTTTTTCTGTTTGGGAAGAAAATAGTACACAATAGCTGTGATCTGGAGAAGGCCTGTAGGGTAAATAATTACAGAACTCCTCCTTACTGGTTTCAGTGGAAAGTATACTTAGTACTTACAGTATATTTAATATGATAATTGCTTCACACTGAACCCTCCGTTTAGTGCAAAGCATGTGTAGAAGCAAACCTCTTTCTCACATGAACTAGCTGCAGATTGTGCAAGCTCATATGAGGCTATTAAACTAAAACCATCATGTATTTGATCTGAGGTGATATTCCTAGGAAAGTGCATTGATATGCAGCTTTCTGAAGTAAAGTTTATTTGCTACTTTCCTCATAAGTATTGCATCACTTAGGGATAACAAGTCATGAGATAAAAATATCGTTGCGGTGAGCCAATTTCTTCCAAGGTTCAGAAATGGTGTCTGGGTCTGCAGCTGTCCCCTCCACTGCAGTGCTGGGTCTGGTGGCAGCACCAAGCTGGTGCCAGGGCTGGGGAACGCCACATCTCTCTCCACTCAACCAGCCTTAGGCAAATTTTCCAGCATCTACTCTGCGGTTCTGGCTAGGGTAAAACTTTCCCCTTATCACGGTCCTTTGAACAACTAACCAGCGTGATTCTCTACTGCTTTGCCTCAGAGAAACCTGTCAACACCTTTTCTTTTCATTCTGTATTTAATGGATATGTCAACATTGCTTAATGGAGGATGGTGAAAAGGTATGTTTTGTAGTTAGCTCAGAACGTGGCAGTGTGTCCTGACAGTAGTGATGTCTCGGGCACAGCGTTGCACTAAGGTTGTTCTGTTGGCTCTGATGCCAATTCAAGTCAGTACTAGCTCAGATATTCCTCTGCAGTGCTCTTCTGCAATGCATAAATACACCGTCGTGCAAACAAAAAGAAGCATCTCAACTACATATCCATCATTTATAATTATAGTGGGATTAAAATAGACTTGAGGCTTCACTTGGCCTCATGCCTCAAAACTGCTATACTGCAGCAAAGGCCGCTCTGCTTCGAGAGCACAGCCGTAATTACTGTGGACTGTGTTTTAACAACGGGCGATGATTGTAAGGCACAACTTCAAGGATATTGGGAGGGTGTTGGAAGCCTTGCGCTTCTTTCAAGGGCTTAGATGTCTAAATGTTATCTGTGTGGGCTGCAGGGCTCCAAAAAAAATTCCTCTAGGTCTATCTGTGTAGAGGAGACAGAAATCTGACCTACTGATATTTGGTTTTCCAGACCATTTTGTTTTTAACTTTTCAGTTTTAGTGCTATGCTGGCAGAAGCTATATTTTGCATTTAACCTTTTGATGAAGAAGGAATGATTGTGCTCAGTGTTAAAACATGATAGGCTTGAAGCTTTGAAGTCCATCTTCTCCAGTGGTGAACACAGCGGGAATGGTCTGAGTTTCCACTTGCATTATTGTATTATTAGACTGGAAAGAGCTTTCAAGGCTCTTTTATGTATTTACTGGTTTACATACATGCTGCTACATTCCTCAGAGTAGGAAAAAAAAAATCTGAAATTGCCTGACTGGCAAATAGTTGCTGTTTTAGACCCTGTCCGTAGCATTTGTAATATATGCTGAGCTAGTCCTGTTATGTAATTGATGTCCTCTGGGAATATCCCAAAACAGGAATGTTTATTTCCTGAGGCTGTTAAATGTGTTTGAAGTTTCTTTATCAGACACAGACTGGGGAGAGGTGCATTGATTTTTAATGTCTTCTGTTCTTTAAGTAATTTTTTTTAAATGAGTAATTATAGAAATACGATGCATTTAAATTTGAGGGCAAATTTACCATTGAGTTTTGAACACTCCAACTGTCTAGAATTCAATCTGTCAGGGCCAGAAGTTCCTCTAGTTCCTGACATAATAGGGTGATTTAGCATTGTCTTCATTTTAAGCACATGGATAATCCCATCTTTCCTCACATTTATGTAGCCTGATACATATATATGGATGTATATAAAGACTTTGGCCTTTTGTGAACTCAATCTTATGAGATGAGCTTTTAGACCAATCTAAAGTTGTGTAAGCCACTACCAAATTTTTATATTATTCACACACTCATATGAAACCGTAAAGCAGTAGAGTTGACAGTGAAGCTAATACAGAACAGTTGTCTTGTTCATTTTTAGACCAGCTTAGGAGCAGCCTTTGATGTTCTGTCAGTAGCAGCAACCCATGTTAACACCAAAAAATATGATTTTTTTCTGGTCTTGGGATCATCATATCAACTTGCTGAAAAGATCTTGATGCAAGCAAGAACTAATTGCATGATCTTTGAGCTTAGTTTTAGTCTATATGCTTAAGGGAGTCACACTACCTGGATAATTCTGAAAGGTCACAAAGACTGATTTCAAAGGATGCTTAGAACGGGTCTAATATATGGTGGTGTGTGATCTTCATCAAAGAAGTATTAGGCACTCCCAGAAGTCCCACAGTTATATGATCTTGTGACAGACCCAGAGGCAAATTCAGAGTTGTCAGCTGAATTGCCTTTGGAGCCTGCCAAGCAAACAGATGCTAATGTTAGATGAGTATCTACAGGGCTTGGCATGGAGCTCCCCTGACAGCCAACGAGCCCTGCGTATGACCTCAGCTTGCTGGTCCACTGCTGGGAGCCACAGAGGAGATGTCTGGTGATGTATAAGTTAGCGCTGTATGTTCCTCATGGTATTTGGATATAGCTTATTTGGGTCCTGTAGTCAAAGTGTCTGATCGGTAGCTTTAAACTCTGCCATCCGCCCTCGTGCGTTAAGACTGAGAAAAACAAATCTGGTTGTTTTCCCTGTGCTAGTTCTATAGGCTGCAGAGCCCCTTGTACTCTGGGAAACCCCAGCCTCCGCCAGTTGTAACAGAAACCCTTAATATAATTTGACGCAGCAGAGTGCGAGTGTTACTGGTCTACGTGCAACACTAATTCCTGAGTTGCAGTCACTAAGTACGTCTGCCTGAGGAAACTCAATGTTTGGGAGCACAGGGACCAGCTGGCACAGAGGGGTCGGTGCCTGTGAGGGTGACGACTTTGCGTGTGCTACCTGTTGAGAAATGCCCCCGGCTTGGGATAACCCCTGAGCCATGCCAAAGTGGTGTTTGGGGGAGAGCAATTTATCACAGCCAAAAGCCTGTCAAGGTCCACTCTTAGCAGTTTAACAGTGTGAATCACAGCACTGCAACGCCCAAGAACGTCCTGGAGCTCTCCTTCTCTTACTAGCACCAGCTTGGCTGTTGCCTCTCTGCTTTCCTTGCCATCACTTTGCACTTAAAGACTCTGGCTTTAGCCCAGCTCCTAGCTCCAGCCCTTTGTGATTTTTAAGATTATATCTCCCCGGCTTCACCTGAAAGCCTGCTCACTGGGGCTTTTTCTTCCTTGATGTATGGTATTGTGAGGCTTTGTTTGTTAGAGCTCCATCAGTATCTTCATCTAACAACATCCATACTCATTTGAACTGAATGCAGGAACGTTTAAATCTCTAGACAAGTGATTAAGAGCTTTATTAAACAGAAATGTTTTGCTGAGCCACAGCCTGGATTATCTGTTCCTTAGTTTTTGTGTAATCAAAACTGCTTCTCTGATCGTGGATAAAAACTCTGGAGGATCTGTTTCATTTTTCTTCCTTTGTGTAAAATGGGAATGCTAGCATTTCCTTACTGACTTCCTTGGGTTGCTGGGGAGTTTAATGCCAGGAAAGCACTTTGAACACGAGAACCACTGTGACAGAATTACTGAGAGCTTTGCTTCTGGAATTTAATTGCTTAGTTAAGGGAGGGGAAAAAAAAAAAAAAAGAAAAAAATTTCAGAACCAGCTGGCAGTGAAATTCTATTGAAGTTTGTATGTAATTCATGGGAAATAACATCCATATTGAATCTGGTTATTCAGGATTGTATTTTAGATTTTGGATGACTTTTCATTAGTCTTTGATATATTTTAAATTAATAATTTGCCTTTAAAATTCTAAATATGGGTGGGGGTTTTTGTCCTTGTTTTATAATAGCCTTTTAGCAAATCTTGATGTTTGCTCACTGTAGATCATTGCAATTATTCTGCACAAGCATAATCACTTCTGACAATGAAAGTAAAATTAGTATATTTTAATAATTTGTACACTCTCCATTTTTGGCATTTATTTGCTCTAAAATGAGGGGTGAGGTTCAAGGTCTTTCTGTGCTCTCAATAAAACCCGGTTGCCTAGCATTTTTAACACTTGGCAGCACCATTTCTAATCTGTCTGTTGCTGGCAGCCAGGCTGTGCAGCTCCTCGGTGGGAAGTAATATGGAGCTGAGCAGAAGCTCCCAGCTTAGGCGGGCTTCCTTCTGTGAGTACCAGTTTAAACCCCGCTCTGGAAACTGTAAATACATAATGTGATGCCCAATGTGACTTTTCTCCTTTTTGCCCTTCAGTGTTGGTTGGTAAGAGGAGGTAAAACTGGCACGTTTCCTAATTGCGCTAATGTTTATAACGTAGAGTGTTTCAAGCCTGTTGCTGAATCCTTAGATGAGTAAAAGAAAGAAAGAAAGGAAGGTTTGCTGCATATTTTTCTTTTATTTTTTTTTTCTTTCTCCAGAAATCTCAGAAGAGTAAATTGCTAACGTGTGTTACACAGTGTTAGCTGTGAAGAACTTTTTAGGAGATGTGAAGTTTAAAAGCTTTCCATACATACCTTTATAGTAAAATAGAGATTGAACTGCAGTGTTTTCTTACTTTTAAGTACTATTGGTAAGAGTAGCTATGAGCGGTGTAACCAAATGGCTTAGAATCGCCGAAGGTGAAAGGCTTTCTAGTGAGTTTTCCAGTTTGTTCATGCTGAACGGGATGGAGGGATGCGTGTGTCCCAGGCTTAGCTGCTTTGGACATCTCCAGCGACTGAGGTACCTCAGCCCCTGCCTTGCCTGTCCATGTCCAGGGAGGGCTGCTGGTCTCACAGCACTCAGAGCCTGCTGGTTTCTGCAGGGGATGCAGTACTGCTATCTGGGAGCACCTAAGTAGGTATTAAAAGGAATTGTAGCAAGCTTTTTATCAGTCCACTGAGTATTTCAGATTATGAAGGCACAAAGCAGTGCACTTAGTGACTTCAGCAAGGATAATAGTAATGCTAATTAGGCATTCTGAAGGACTAACTGAAGATTTGCAATGTCTTGCTGATCTAAGCAGGTCACCTTGAACATGAAGGAACTGAAGTGCATGTAAACTGTAGCCAAAATTTTGAGAAACATGTCCTAATTTTCAGCTATGCCACAGCTGACAAATGTTCCTTGACCTTATTTCCTACCAAAGCAGTGGGAAACTTTCCATGTACCTCAGTGGGCAGAAGGTCAAGTCTCTTTGACCTCTTTTCCTGGAGTCCTTGTACTCTGCAGGAGGGATCTGGGTGCCAGAACCTCTGAAATGAGGGCTCTGAGCTTTTAAATCAGGAGTAGAAGTGGTGGGGGTCATTTCATGAAAAACTGAATCTCAGTGACTTGGGCAGCCTGATCTAGTGGAGGGTGTCCCTGCCCATGGCAGGGGGGTTGGAACTAGATGATCAGGTCCCTTCCAACCCAAACCATTCTATGGTTCCATGACTTGTATTCACTATGAAGTGTTTTTAGCACAGAGCACAGAACCCAGATAATCTATTTTACATATTTGTCCTGTAGGCAAAAACTTTTTTTTCCACATTGGCTGTGCTCTAGTAATTGGGTGTCATTTCCCGATTTTCTAATTTGAGAAATACAGCTAGAAATTAGCATGTGATTAAAAAGCTGTTGAAAACATTTGCTAAGCTCCTAAAATAAATACATATTGCAGCAAAATCCCAACTCTATTTAGAGCTCAAGGCTAGAAACAGTAAATCACAGTGGTCATAGGTGCTCACAGAGGGGGTGCAAATTTTGGATTTGGCTTTTCGGTTCTGTTTCAAGTGAATTCTCTCGCTGAGTGAGCACTGAACCTACATTTAAATGTCCTGAATGGGAAGGTGCTTTCCGTGGTCCCTGAGGATAGAGGAACGCATAGACCTGTGCAACTCAGCCGTATCGTGATGGTCTCATGATCAGCCAGGGCTGATGCAGGCCACTGAGGTGTGTACATGTAGCATTTCTAAAATCCAGATGTTAGAGATTAAAGATGGAAAAAAGGGAAAGATTTGCTCATTGCTTGCCAGGATTTGAGGATAGGAAATTTGTTACTTTGATTTTTTTTTTTCTTTTTTTTTTTCTTTCTATTATTTGCTACTGTCCCCAGGTGAAGCATTCTTGTTTCAAGCAGCCTTTAAGAGCTGTTCAGCATTCAACCCTGTGGTTTTGGATTTCACATCAGGAGGAGATTGTTATACTCAGGAAGAAAGGTGATATTTAGCCTGATAAACTCCCTTGTTCTTGCTTGACAGGATTAAATGGGGCTGTTTGGATTTTGCCCTTGATATATTTGTCCTTGCTAGCAATGAAGCCAGGCAAGGTGTCAGTTAGGAAAACAACTACATGAAGCATAGTAGACACAGATCTCTGGATTTTATTCCATTATTGATTGATCACCTTGTTTCTCTGATCCCTGAAGCACTTGCACTATTAGCATCTATGTTCAAAGTTTGCTTTGGCCAAAATCAGCTTCCTGTTTTGTTTTGCCCTTACCTCCAACATGGAGCAAACACTTACTGTTTTGTAGCACAACATCCATCATGTTTAAATCCATAATAAATGAGGAAAAAAAGCAAAGCGAAAGATTTGCCAGGGTGACAGATAATCCCAGGGGCAAAAGGGCAGATAGATCCTTCATTTCAAACTAAGTTCTTATCTTCTGCTATGACATTTCCATGTGCTCTTTCATGCTCTCTTAAGTTGTGTGTAGGTCAACAAAATGTCTTGTTCACCAGTAGAGTGGAGTTGGCTTTCTGGTGTGTTGGCTTTTAACATTAAGTTCCTGACCCAGCCAAGGTGGACTGTGTGATGTGTGAGATTTGGCATTGTGTTTACTTGAATTTTGAGGGGTGGTTTCTGGTGTTGTGCAATCCCTGGATCCAAGATGGTGAATAACACTGCTGTGAACCAGACTGAATGCGTGTTACAGAGTATGCTGCTTCAAGTAGGAAATTTTGCTGTTGTCAAGGATCTCTCTGCCAGCTATTTCAGAAAAGGATTCATCTGACTGTCATACCTTTGAGGGTTTCCATACGTTGTTTTCTACCTGCTTAAGAAAACCTTTGAAACTTCAGCTTAAAAAAAGGTAGCAGGCTTTTTCTTTCCATCCATTTTTTTCTTTCCCCTTTTTTTTTGGTCCAAGTCTGAACTAAATTCTGACAACACAGCTCACTGTAACGGCCTTGCTTTCACGCGAGATACTGTAATACTGCTGCTCTTTAATCTGCCATTTGTCCTTTTGTTTTATAGCTCTCTTTGTTGCAAGCTTCTTTCTTGTTTCTTCCAGATTATGCTCCTCAGGGACTTTTGTATCAGTATGACTGAACATTGCTTGCAGCCATGCCAGATTGTGCTGTGATCTTATTGGATTTCACAAGCCAAGGTTAGGCCAGGTCAGAACTTGGTTGAAATAACGGAGACTACAAGATTGCCTGCTAGCCACTGGGAACGTGCACAACAAAAACCTGACCTAGACGCTGATTCAGTCATCTCAGGCTGACAGTGTTGCCATGCTGATTGTGGATAGGATAGAAAAGAGTTCTGGCCTGTTCTGGCTGGAAGGATTTCACAGTTTGGGGGTTTTTTGGTTGTTTTTTGGTTGGTTGGTTGGTGGTTTGGGGGTGTGTGTGTGTGTTAGAAAATTACTAATGTTAATTCCAGTGTTCTGGCCCATTTGAAATCCTTTAATTCTCTACCAGGATTACACTGCAATCCAAGACAATATTATAGTCTCTGATCTTCTTTTCCCTGTGCCATTGTGTGATGTTTGCCCTCAAAACTTGCTACTGCTGTCCAAAAAGCTGCATTACTGTGCTAGGTGAAACAGTTTTGAAATTTTCTTTACTTCCCTGATCTTCTGAAGCAAAATAAAGTACTACAGTAACTTTGAATGAAAGGCCTCAGAAAGGTAGAAATTATTAGTAAAAGTAACATATAGAAAATGATATTTGAACTTTTCTTAAAGTTGCTTGAGGTTTCTGACCAAAAGACTGTATGTAGATGAGTATGTTCGGACTTTGCTTCACTGTGCATACTAGGTGGAAAATGGCATGCAATTATGCTAGTGCCCCAAAATGATGCGAAGATTTATTATATAGGTAAGGGTTTTCTAATTATAGTAAAGGTATTTGGACCCGTTTATGTTACATAGGAATAATCTATTAAAACTCCTCAAAATAAACCTGTAAGAGGCTAAAAAGTGAACTTCGAGAAGTATGTGACGGTCTGAAATAAAGGCCAGAATTAATTTGGGCTAGGTGTACCAACCTTTGTTTCACCCCACCCCACACTGAGCCCGCGGGAGGGCTGCTGGAGGGTGTTTCCTTGCGTCCGTGCTGGAGCAATACTCATGAAGTTGAGGGAAGAGCGGTACAATCTACTAGAAATATCTTGATGTGCACAGATGTACGTCGATAGACTTAGATCTGTTAGAAAAGCTGAATATATCTAGCTAAGCAGCAGCTGTTGGGTACAATAAGCCATTAAGTACATTTAAAGAGTGTAAATTGCGAAGCTGTAGAGGCATTAGTTAATGAGGTACAAAAGGGCAGAGGTGACTAGGAGTCAGGGAATGAAATACTTCAGAATGGATCGGGAAAAACTTGCTGTAATGTGATGTCTTTCTGTGAATATGTAAAATTAGTCTGGGGAATGAAGTCTGTAATGCATAGTACCTGCTGGAACAGTGTGCTGGGGCAGGATGTGGAACAGATGCTCAGGTATATACCACCCTGGAGTATTTGCCTCTTCTGAAGGTTTTTGGTTTGCTTTTCTCAGTCAGCATCTGTATTTTGAGTGTCCAAGCTGTGCTTTTTAACTGAGTGAAAATGTTGAGGACCATGACTTTTAAATCCAAGTTTACATACATTTCTGCAGAGATAAAATGGGGAATTTAAAAATGGAGTAGGAAGACTAATATTGGATAAAAGTTGGGATTTGCAATCTGATTGGAAACATTTGCCCATTGGCATTGAGGTTACCCCTAATTGTTCTTAACAGGTATCTCTGTCTCTGATAATCCTAATTGTTAGTGCAAAGCTTGGCACTGCTAGCAGAGATATGGAAGGTGCAGTGCAGAAGCCTGGAAGGAGTCTTTCATCTCTGCCATCCCTTGCCAAAGGCTTACTGTACATGCAAATTCATCAGCTCTTCCGTTGTGGAACATTTATATATCCTGGAGAGGGTGAAATCTGGTGGTTAATTGCTCTGTGTGCTCAGGGCCCCTTTCTCCAGTGGACGAATCTGCAGGATGGGACCGTAGTGGCTGATGTTGCTACAGCGTTGATAAATAAGTAGGGGAATGTTCTGCAGAAGGGTATGAAGAGCTTTGTTGATTGATTCTGTTCGTACCTCCTCTGTCTTAGGAAGAGCTAGCCTGACTAATCTTTTTTTATAAAAACAGCATGACTAATATTCGCCTGCTGAATGGACATGCTGGATAAGATTTTTTTTTTTTTTTTCTTGGCTGTTGTTTTCAGCTGTTATTTACAGGATCAATAAAAGTGATTTTCCAATTCAAGGATAATTTTTTACCAACAAGCTGCATAGCCTCTAAAGTCAGAATATTGGATCTGCTCTTTTTCAGAACAAGTTAATTTAAAAATGATAGGTATTTTCCACTTCAGAATTTGTTTTTCTAATAGAAAGGAGGGATGCATTTGGAAGAAACACCTTGAGGAGGGGAGAGAATTTTGCCTCGGAACCACATCATTACATGTTGCCCACAGATACTTAATGTTTTAGCTGCTTTTCTTTAAACAATAATCACTTGACTGCATACAATATTTTAATGACAAATGCAATACAATAACAAAATGCAAAGCTGTTTTATTATAACCCTGCCCGTTCAGTTATTATTGAAGTCTGTGCAAATAATCCTGTGCACTTTACTGGTCATTGGCTGTAAAGTATAATATAATATTTTGTGACCATTGTGACCATAAAGAAAAGTATTTCATGCTATTGTGGAAGTATTCCAGGCCAATAGCAAGTGTATTCATAGAATTGTAGAATGGTTTGGGTTGGAAGGGACCTTAAAGATCATCTATTTCCAACCCGTCTGCCCTGGGCAGGGGCACCCTCCACTAGACCACGTTGCCCAAAGGTCGATCCAACCTGGCCTTGAACACTTCCAGGGATGGGGTATCCACAGCTTCTCTGGGCAACCTGTTCCAGTGCCTCTCCATACTGATAGTGAAGAATTTCTCCCTAATACGTAATCTAAATCTACTCTCTTTCAGTTTAAAGCCATCACCCCTTGTCCTATCACTACATGTCCTTGTAAAACAGTCCCTCTCCAGCTTTCTTGTAGGCCCCCTTCAGGTACTGGAAGGACTTATGCCAACAGTTCCATGTCTTTCTTGTATTGAAGACCCCGGAGCTGGATGCAGTACTCCAGATGAGGTCTCACAAGAGCAGAGTAAGAGAGGGGGAATCACATCCTTTGACCAGCTGGTCACTATTCTTTTGATGCAGCCCAGGGCACTGTTGGCTTTCTGGGCTGCAAGTGCACACTGCCGGCTCATGTTGAACTTCTCATCAACCAACACCCCTGTGTCCTTCTCCTCAGGGCTGCTCTCAATCCATTCTCTGCCCATCCTGTAGTTGTGCTTGGGATTGCCCCAACCCACATGCAGGTCCTTGCACTTGGCCTTGTTGAACTTCACGAGCTTCACACGGGCCCACCTCTCAAGCCTGTGAGGGTCCCTCTGGATGGCATCCCTTCCCTCCAGTGTGTCAACTGCACCACACAGCTTGGTGTTGCTGGTGCACTCGATCCCACTGTCCATGTCACCAACAAAGATGTTAAACAGTGCTGGTCCCAATACCAACCCCTGAGGAACGCCACTCATCACTGATCTGTACTTGGACATTGAGCAGTTGACAGCAAATCTTTGAGTGCAACCATCCAGCCAGTTCCTTAACGACCAAGTGGCCCATCTGTCAAATGCATGTCTCTCCAATTTAGAGACCAAGAGTGTTGTGCGGGACAGTGTCTAATGCTTTGTACCAGTCCAGGTAGATGACATCAGTTGCTCTTCCCTCATCCACCAATGCTGTAAGGCCTCCAAATTTGTCAGGCACAATTTGCCTTTAGTGAAGCCATGTTGGCTGTCACCGGTCATCTCCTTATTTTCCATGTGCCTGAGCATAGTTTCCAGGAGGATCTGCTCCATGATCTTGCCAGACACAGAGGTGAGACTGATCGGTCTGTAGTTCCCCAGGTCTTCCTTTTTTCCCTTCTTAAAAACAGAGGTTATGTTTCCCCTTTTCCAGTCAGCAGGAATTTCTCCAGCTTGCCACAGCTTCTCAAATATGACGGAGAGTGGCTTGGCCACTTCAGCCACCAGTTCCCTCAGTACCCGCGGATGCATCTCATCGGGTGCAATGGACTTGTGCAGGTTCCTTAGATGGTCTTACATACTTTACATACATACTTTATGATTCCCCCTTCCTCCCTTGTATATATATAAAAAAGAGGAAAGTTTATTTGGTTTTGTTGGGTTTTTTAGACAGGAGAACAATTTGATGGTGAAGATTTCTTAAAAAATTAAAAAGATTTTTCTTTTTTTTTACTGATTAGGGTAAAGTTTTACTTTTTTTAGATGGTGAATTTTTTTATAACCTTGCAGTAGGAATCTGGCTTTTGGATGACTGTGTTGCTGATGACAGCTACTGGCAATAGAAGCTTTCTAACACTCAACTGCTAGTTTATTAAAAGAATAATAGGAACAGATGTTTTCAATTCATAAAATGTATCAAGTAAATGGTACATCCACTTGTTATTTCAATTCCTTTGAATTTTAGCGAACTCATTTGGGGCTAGGTTTTCAAAAGAGCTTAGCCCACTGTCACCTCATTGTTCTCAGTATAAACTGATGGATGATGAACGTGTTTGAAAACCACAGCTTTTTATGCCTAAAGGGGAGCTGCTAACTACTGACATTTCTAAAAATCTGGCCCGTGCTTCTGATGAGTGAATACTGATCATTATAGAGGATTCATACGTGCAATCTCTGAGTAATACCCTGCATTTGTCTGTGATTGTATATGTGATGGCTTCTTAATTTACTGTTGCACTAGGCATTTTAATTTAAATTATGCTAATAGTGTAGGATTAACTGTGGATTATGATTCTAGCATTTACTGTCATACAAGCAGAAGAACCAGTTCTTTTGCTCGTACAGTCTCTTTCTCCTTTCTCATCTTGATGTATAGTAATTTGTACTCAAGAGTGGCCTCAGGTTTTGATGAGGTTTCTTGTTTAAGCTGATGCAATTGCTTAGGGAGAGAGAATTGTTGAAAATTAGAAAAAGAAGAGTGTGGGATCTTTTTATCTTCTAATAACACATTTTTATGGTGCTGAAATGATTTACCAAAAATGATGATTTGAATGGACTCTTGCCAGCATCGCACAGTGCACAGTTCTGGTTTTGCCTTCATTCCTCTGTGGTAGAACAGGCTACATGTACTTTGCTTTTGCACTCTTGGCTCAAACAAATATTTGAGAAAACTAGTGCTGAGGGGTTATATTAAAGCCCTCATAAAGGGTGAAGAATAAATAATACATGAAACAAGACTGAGATGTTATGTTGGTCCTTGCTAGAGGAAATAGTAGGAGGCCAATGCTGTTACTATCTCCAGTACTGAAAAAAAGCATTGTAGCAGCCTGAGATTGCTCTTCTTGAAGCATAACCTCTCCAGAGATCTCCTCCACTCCCAAACTACAGATTTGCTGTAAACACAAATTTGTCTCGTTACGTTTGCATTTGTTTCATTGTGTAGCAACCTCAGATTGTAATGGCATGCAGCCCATTTGCATTAGTGACTTGCTGTTAAATTCATCTGTATTCCTTCAAATCCCTCATTTGTTGCATTTTTTTGTGGACATTTGATATTTCTGATGGCTTTGTGTTGTAGTAGCAGTCTAAAATTTGCCTTTTTTTTTTTTTCTTTTTCCCTCCAGCTGATATTATTTCTACAGTTGAGTTCAACCACACTGGAGAACTGCTGGCTACTGGTGACAAGGGGGGTCGGGTTGTTATATTCCAAAGGGAACCTGAGGTATGTGAGTTACCAAATGTAGTCCTTCATAGCTTGCTAAATCCTGGCTTTATTTTTAATACTTTAATTGGATCTAACAAAAAAACCCCAACCTGTTTATAATCTCAAGATTCAGTAAAACAGAATGTCATCTCTTTGGAGAGGAGGTGAAAGAGGATAAGGATCTTTTACTCAGAAGTTTGCTGTCTCAAACAAAACTTCTTCCAGGCTCCAAAATTCTAAGCTAAGAAAAAAGAAGGTTGCTTTTTGGTTTACTTCTACATTGTTTTAATAGCTTTTGCCTGTTTGATGGAGCCATTCCATTTAAAACAATGCCTTTGCTGTGATACCTTTATGCTTCCCTTTTAAATTCAGTCCATCTGCAGTATCTATTGTAGAAAGCTTTCCTCAATAGTTAACATTTCTTCAAAAATTTTGCCTTTTATTAAATGTTGTTTCAATACTTACAGGAAATTTCATTCCTGTAGAAACAAATCTGTCAATATCATGTTTTAAATGAGAAATTAAATTACACTTTCAATATTTTTATATTTATAAGGCTGCTCATACGCCTTTCCTAAGAAATGGACATATATTGCCACCATAAACCACATATTTTTGTTGTTCTTATTCCCCATAGAGTAAAAATGAGCCTTACAATCAGGGAGAGTACAATGTTTACAGCACTTTCCAGAGCCATGAACCTGAATTTGATTATTTGAAGAGCTTGGAGATAGAAGAAAAAATAAACAAGATCAAGTGGTTACCACAGCAAAATGCAGCTCACTCACTTTTATCAACAAATGGTAAGATAGATGAGCGTATATAGGACGTATCAGCATTTTGCTCTTGTGCATTTTAGTGCTGACTGCATGTATTTTTTCATTTTAATCTATTGTTTTAGTAATTTCCTCTTTCAGAGTTTACCAAGGCTGTCATACTGACTCTGATATCTGTTATTTATGTATTTTATTTATAGTCGTAGGTTTTTTCTTATTGACTGTCCATAGACATTTAGAGAGCTATCCTTTTTTGCTATTAACGCGCAGTGCTATTCTGAAATAAATTTTGTGACAAAGGCATCACCTTACTCAGCAGCTGTGTTTCACTGGGGATTTAGAATTTCGTCTGCTGTATTTGTCATAACTTCTATTCTTTGTAGATGTGTAAATGAATGTAGGTGAAAGAGATGAATTTCTTTTTCTTTTCATTCATTATCATCAGAATGGTTTATTTAAGTTCTAAAGAGTTACACAAATCTTTGGAAGGCAGGAGGAATAATAATAGGATATTGATACTGACTCATCTTTCTAATATGTTTAAGGCCTCTTGATTAAAAAAATGCAGTATTATTGCTAAGAGGGCATATACAGATGTGATACAGGAGGAGGAAACTGAATGGAGCCTAGCATGCACAGGAAACATTTGGGCACCCACATTTAGGAAAGTTCTTAATTTTCACAACCTTTATTACTACTGGTGATGCATGAGACAAAAATATCCAATTTTAAATGCTGGATCTTACTGTAATCAGAAAAGAATTTTTCTTGTAGAAGTTTGAGCGTAATTGGGAATTGCTGAAAGAAAAACAGTATAATCTCACCTTAGGGAATTGATGCTTTAGGGCAAAGTGATTACTTCTAGTTAAAATTTTTAGCAATAAATAGTATCTACATTAATTCACAGTAGATAGCAAATTATTTTATGTTTCATAGTCTGTTTTCCTTAAAGTTGTCTTTTGACTTTTTGGGGGCACTGTTGCAATACTTGAAGTGAAACATATCTGTTATAGCTAGGTGTATTTGTGCTAATTTAATGATTAGTCAGCTAATTATGAAGTTTGGGAGTTTACTTCTGCAGTTCTCCCTTGGTCAAAAAATCCCTCTACTTCAGGTAACTTTAACTAAGAACAGCTTCTTCCAAGTGCATGATACAAAAGCAGGCTATTAAAAGTAAACCTCTCCCTTTTCATTTTAACCTTTTTTTTCTTTTTTTCTTGAAACACTGAGGAATACAGCAGAGTCTTCAGATAGGCTGCTTTTATGGTTGGCATAATAGACCTTTATATCAGTTTTCTGGTTGATAACCACATGAGAGGGGAGAAAGGAAGAAATAATCAGTCTTAGTGTTGCTCTGTTTTCCCCTGTTCTTAATTTTGGAGCATCCTGGCAGACCTCTTTATGGTGAGGAGAACAGAAGTGGTGCCACTGGCATAGCCTTTGGATTTTGGCTTTGAATTACAAAACGTTTCTGTGTGCCAAGGAGGATTCCTAGCTTCCTGGCACAGCAGGATCGAACTCTGAAGATTCATCTCTTGATGTACTCTTAAAGATAGTTTTAACTTTAGGATACAGAAGGCCCATGTTGAATTCCTCGCTGTCTCACAGATTACCTATGAGAAGTCATTCACAATGTATATCAATTCCGTGCCTATAAAAAGGGATAATAGTATTTTCCCTAACTTGTAGAGGATGAAGGCATTACCTGTCATGGATGCTCGTATTGGGCAGACTGTAGAAACAATTTGACTACTGGTTTATATTTACTCATTACTGAGCCTGATATTTAGTGCAATTTTTGATTTTTGTCTCTGATAGTTTAGGATCTAAAGCACAGTTTTGATCAGAAAAATGAGAACTGTGAAACAGCGTCCTTCTTTCTGCAGGCACAGGTGCTCAGTGCCCATTGAATTTGCTGGAAGGAGCATGTCAGGGAACATGGGGGGAGAGTCCGTCTAAATCTCACCCTCAATATATGACCCTTGACAGGTCTGCACCTGCCCAAATCTGTTTCTGTCCTTCTAAGGAGGACTTTTGTCTGAGGCTGTTCCTGCACAGGTCACCTCTCTCAGGGGGGATCTCGGTTCCTTTCCAGTTCACACGTTACCAACAAGTCATCAGCTAAGCTTTGATTGCAGCCTCTTAATTAATGGAGACAGAAAGAAGCCACCAAGGCTTTCAAATCCCACTGTGGATTTGCAGTGCTTGCAGTTAGCAAATTTCTGGTGTGCGCTGTAAACTGAACTGATTTTGTAGGATAATAATAAATTATTAGGATTCATTGGTATCTTTTGTACCAGAATATATTTGGGCCACTTTTGATGTGAGTTACATTGGGTAGATCAGAATTTGGCCCATACAGATCCTTTCATCTGAGGATTTCAGACTGCTTACCAGACATTAATTAATTTAAACTTCACATCACCCTTGAGACTGAATGAATACTGAACCTCACAGAGATGTTTTTACATTTTGCGAAATATAAGCATGCTTAGAATTTCTAGGCAGTTTTTAAAGTCCAGAGGCAGATGAAAGAGGAAGAAAACCAACAGATGTGATACCCTTAACCACTAATAAAACAGTATTCACTCAGGAAGGGGATAGGTTTATCAAAGCGGTCAGGTCATGGAAAATTGTGTTTTTTCTTATAATTTGTTTTACAATTGTTGTATTTATAGATTTTAGAATAGATAAGCAGGAATACACTATTTGCATGTAATAAAAATCCCAAGTGCATGACATAGCCTATATGTATTTTTAGTAATTAATTAAGGGGACCAATACAAATGAAATGTATTGAATATTTAAATGGCGCTTTTTAGTTGCAGATTGAACTAACCTCTTGTTCTGTAGATTGATCAATTGTAACATTTTTGTTGCTTGAAAATTAGCATATCGATATCATTAGGAGATGCATAACGGTAACAGCACTCAGAGTAGTGGAGGGATTGATTTTGAAACAAAAAAGGGTAAAGTTGAAGTTGCTATAGAAATGCAAAGCAATTCATGGATTCATATATCCTGCCTTTAAAATGATTTGTACTAGTGTTTGAAAGAAGTATTTCAGTCAGCCACACTGGGGAAAGAACTTCGCTTTGCTACGTCCTTGGGAAAAGAAGGATAAAGGAAGAAAGTGGGACAAAATAAAAAATGATGCAGGAACTGAGGTTAATGAAAGCTGTGGTGGCAGCTGAAGTGGAGAAGCTTTGGAAAGGCTTTGGGTGCTCCATGAACAGATGAGTGAAACAACTCTTAGAAGCTCGGGGACAGATTTTTTTGCGGGAGAAGTTGGCATTGATTTTTCAGCCTAGGGAGTGTTAGAGTTGGCAGGTTGGGTACACAACCGGAGTGGGAGTGGATGATCAACATTAGGGAAATCTGCAGCTTCAGCTATTACACAACCAAGGACAAACTCCATTGGAAATGTTTAAAACTTCTGTTTCTTGGCTTCAGAGGCTCTTTGCTAAATGAGAGGTATCCTTATTCTGTCATCACATGCTACACCATCATGAAATAGGGAGAATTTAGATTTAATTCCATTCCACGTAAAATTAATGTATTTTTCTCTCCACTTCTCTCTCTTACCCTTACAACACAATTCTCTCAGTTTTGTTCTGTTATTTCTCAGCTGCTTTCCCTTAGGAGGGAGAAATGCCTCATTTTTCACATAGTCTCTCATTTGCTGGAGCTCCTGATGTTACACCAATACACCACTGCCCATTCCCACAATGGGCCGAGCAGGTATCCTTGGTCTGTCTGTCTACTCCATGCTCTTCTTGTGCTGTTTATAAGTAACCTAGCAAACTGGCTTTAATATAATTTCCTTGCAAAGTCAAACTGAGCTTCAGAAGCAAGCAGTGAATGGTTTTGGTCTGTTCCACCTGCGAAGTGCCAAGTTGGATATGAGAGCAGCGTGTGCTTTGCACGCTCTCCATGAGCTGTCAGCTGCCAGGAACCTCTGACTCAGTTTGAAGGTATGGGATGTACTTTATGAGGTTTTTTTCTTTCCTGTTGGCAACATTTTCTGGATGTCCAAAATTAAGTGACCCAGACTGTTTCAGCAAGAGACTTGTCTAAACCAAGGTCTAGAAACTTCTTTAAGGAATATATTGTGAAAGGGGAGTAACCACATTCAGAATTCCTATGCTGACAGTTGTTTGTCTTGTCTTTTAAAGATAAAACAATCAAGTTATGGAAAATTACTGAAAGAGATAAGAGACCAGAGGGGTACAACTTAAAGGATGAAGAAGGAAAACTTAAAGATCTTTCTACAGTAACATCACTGCAGGTAAGCTGCTATTTTGTCCAGTTGTTTCTGTACGACAGTACAGCTAACTCAGTAAAAGTTTTAAATATATACCTAATTCTAAGCATATATGTAATCATTTTCACTGAAGTTTTAGCTGACTGATAACGGTCTTGAATCTGTCACAATTTCAAATTACAAATGCTTTATGATATAGTGACCAACACAAATACTTTTAGAGAGTTTATGTCAGTTCTATACTTCCTGATAATATTCTCTTAGTGTGACTTCATGTGCTTTCACAGAGGATTCTTTAGCCTGGTGAGCTGGAAGCATTCTACTTGTAATTAATGTTAAACAGTGTTCTTGCCTCATTCAGAGCAACTGAATTAAAGATACTACACCAAATTTCAGTCTCATCTTTACTTCAGTACTATAAAAGAATTGTCTCCTATCTGAAGTGTGGGATTTGCAGTAGTCTGTGCTCCAGTGAATGTGAGGCTCTGCATTGCTGAACAGATGCAGTCATGGAACTCATCTAAGTGTGTATGATAATGTAATAGATTTTTTCCTCTCAAATTTTAATGGCTGAATTCACTCCAGATGTTTTGGCAAAGGAAGTGGCTAAAGGTTGGAGCTGGAAGGCTATGTTGTATAAATGCTAGTATTTATTATTAAAAACAAACAAACAACCCCCACCTCCAAAACAAGCCAATATTTTCTATTGTGAAAAAAGCCACCAAAGTATAAAGATGACTACATTAATGGAATATTTATCTATTCTGTATGGTTAGGCAAACAAAACCATTCCAGATTGCTTATAGTCTGAGAATTCAAAGGCTGAGCGTACCATTGTTTTGTTCCTTTAGTGGCAAGCTAAACTCAAAGCTTTAACTTCTGTGTTCCGCTTTAAACTATCTTGTGGATTGATGTATGATAGATTGTTTCTGAGCATGTTCAACAAGGTCGAATAGTCCCAATCATGGACCACAGCCTTACAGTGTTTAATGCTTTACCAATAGGGAATAAATTGACAGTGTCTAGTTATTGAAGCATGACATTGAAGTGACACACAGGGAAATAATGAGGGTGCAATCATGAGTGGTAGTCTGTGGTCTTGGCTCTTCAGGAGTATGTGTGTATGTACAGTATGTCAACACACATGTTGGCTTTGTTTTCCAAGACTTCATTTATTGTGTTTTGCTGAGATTATAACCTTTTTCACTGCTTGACTTTTTTTAAAGAGAAACATCAAGTAACAAAAGAAACAGGTTGCCCCGAGAGGTTGTGGAGGTCCCATCCCTGGGAGTGTTCAAGGCCAGGTTGGATGATGCTTTGGGCAGCCTGGTCTAGTGCAGGGTGTCCCTGCCTGTGGCAGGGGTTTGGAACTAGATGATCTTTGAGGTCCCTTCCAACCCAAACCATTCTATGATTCTATGAAATACTGCAAGTCGTTTACAACTAACAGCAAACTCCTTAGCAAAAGCAAAATACTAGAACTTCACTGCTTGTTAGAGCCCGTGCCTCCTGCATACGTGGGACTGGCCTGTTGTGTGGCAGCTGCCCGTGCCTCCCTTCCCACAGTCCAGGCTTTCCATCACCCTGCCTGGCTCTCCATGGCTCTCCGGTCTCTCCCTTCCTCCTTGGCAGAGATGGCCTTGACCAGCAATTTGTCCATGGGGAAATTCAGTTTGCCTCCACTGTTGAAAAGTTTTATAATGTCAGTGTGTTTGAATGCTTGCTCCCCATTGAAACTCTCATCATCCTAGCAAATAATTACTTAAAATCTGGTTTGTGTTATGGGTTTTTTTTGGCAGGTGCCTGTATTGAAACCTATGGATTTGATGGTAGAAGTCACTCCCCGGAGAATCTTTGCTAATGGTCACACCTATCATGTCAACTCAATATCCGTCAACAGTGACTGTGAGACGTACATGTCAGCGGATGATCTCAGGATTAACCTCTGGCATTTAGCAATCACAGATAGGAGCTTCAGTATCCTTTATTGTGGTTTGTTGTTCAGTGTTGATAGTATTAGTGGGGCTTAAGAGAGCTGTTTTAAAATATTTTTCTGCAGATTTTAAAATATACCTTTACTTATCATAATCCCTGTGGTATTTGTTACAGAAAATGCTCGGTTATCAGAAGAGACAGCTAAGAGGTTGCAAAAATCAGGGAATTTTATGTGAAAAATAACAATCTTGTGGTTGGTTAATGACAAGTAAATAGGAAACTGATGCCAGCTGAATGGTAACTATCCACCTGACTAGAATACTCTATACTGTTATTTCCTGAAGATATTTCACGCTGAGCTACTCCATCTTGTTTTGCTGAAAGGTCAGTCCTTACCCTGACCGTTCTCCATCATCATGCTTCCCAGACCCCTAATGCCTGAGATGTGCACAGTTTGGAGGTAAGGCTCAGCTGCTTCCTCTGAGTTGTCTGTGATTAATGCAGTCATTGTGGTATCCAGTGCTGGATCATCCTGAAAGCTGTGCTGTGGGATCATTCCAGTCATCTGTGATGCTGCCCCTTGCACTGCAATAGGGTGACTTGGAGGAGGAGCAAAAGGAAATGTAGCCAAGAAAAATGATTCTCTGTGTTTTGCAGAACATAGAGACCAGTAAGAAGTGAAATAGGTTATGGGGCCAGCTCAGAATGTTGTGTCCTTTTGGTGATTTCCTTTTAAGTATTTCAAAAGGAGTTAGAAGACTGTTTCTCTGTGGATTTGTATGAAGGACTATTAGATGTCAAAGTGAATTTGCCCTGCTGGGGGCAAATTCCTAAAAGAAAGCACCGATGTGACAGGGTGTTGTCCCTGTCTGTGGTGATTATATTTCTTCCTTCACAGCCCAGATCATCTGTGGACCTTAATCCCTGCTTTGTTAATGTCACAGGAAACATTTTCATTAAATCAAACAACTCTTAACGTACTTAAAAAGCTACCTTTGCAGGATCAAATGACAGATGCCTTTACCCTGGGGATTATTGGGAATATCTCCTCAATTTGTTTCTGAACTTGATATTCTTTTTCTGTCTTTCACCTGCCTAGATTAAGCAAGCTAAATGGTGCCCTCTTTAATAAGACTGTATATAGGCCCAATCTATATGTGGCTTTTCAAAGCGCAGCTATGTCTGCCTTTGATATCCTTTAGTAAGAGAGAAGAGAGTGGGAAAATTGTTTGCCAGCACGCCTATATGGAGTAGCAGGGTGGCTCCTCATGGTATCCTCCTCACTGTAGCTTCACCCTCCAGTCTTGTCTCTGTCCTGGACACTTTTATATGTGGCTACTGTGTGCTCTCCTCTACTGTGTATCCTCCTCATCTTTAGCCAAGCAGTGAGTGAGACCAAGCACAACAGTCTCTGTATGTCTCTGTATTATAACCAGATCGCATTCCAGAATACTTATACAAGATAAGTCTTTGCTTTTGGCAATCCTTTTTATTGTGTTAAAAGCTGTTTTATACACTATAGATTGCCAAAAGAAATGTTTCTGATGACTTTTAAAAAAATACATTTTTATTATAGTTCGTGAGAGCAACACGAGTTTTTATTAAGTCATTTGCCATGCTGATTATTGACAGAAATGCCAACCTCAAATTAATTTTTAAATCCCAAATGTATGTAAATCCTTGAAAAGAAAAGGCTTACTATGGGAGTTTTGATACGATCAGAACAAAAGTATTGTGAATATGGTAGTGTAAAATAATTCTTAGCATTTTTGCAGAGCTTTTTATCTTCACATCCTTTATATATGTTGATCAATTCATCCTTACAAGAGATTGAGGCTGGTAGATAGATAAATTTGTCTACTATTTTGTGGATGAGGAAATTGAGGCAGAAAATTTAAAGAAATTGCTTATGAAAACTATAAATTTCATAGACCTAGTTAACAACATTTCCTTTGCCCTTTGTATGAAAACACTTGCATGCAAGCTTCAGAAGCACTTGGCCTCCAGTAATGTTTCAAATTCCAGCAATATACTAGGAAAGAGCTGAAAAACAGACTTAGTCTTACTATCGTAACTACTTCCGTATGTCTTGATGGAACAACGTGGATAGCAAAATTATTTGAGATTGAGTAACTGTTTAGCTCCTACTCCTGTATGTTCAACTGCTATATACGGTGACAGCTGCCTGAACTCTGTTTCAAGCGTTGAATATTTACTGACAAAAAGTGGTTTAGGGTTTGTGATTTAACTCTTAAAACATGATACAATTTATAGTAGCATGCTCAATTTCTGAGTGTGTTCCAAGAGTGATGATGAGGGGGAAATTAAGAATGTGTTTCTGAGTTTTAGGATAGGAATCTTTTCCTGTATCTGAGGCAGTGGCTTTGGGACACTTATGTGGATGACTTTGGGATAACTGGATTTCTATCCCAGTTTGGGATACGGATATTGCTGCTTCTTTTGGATAGACATGAATGAACACCTGGGAGGACCGTGATGAGAAAGTTTAGGCAATGATAGGAGACAAAGGGATGATCAATGCTAGGGGCAAACCGTTCTTGCTACGCTGGCCGCGGTGGCCGCAGATTGACTTTTGTGGCTGGATACCAGTACATATTCATGAGAGTAGGCAGAGTTAAATAGGCTGTATCCACTTCTGTTTCAGACAATATAAGCTGTATCTGTACTCAGTTGTCCATTCCAGATCATCAGGCAGATTACTTTTACTTAACTCTCTGATAAACAGCAAAGTTGAGACAGGTGTTCCAAAAGAAGGTGAGATAATTACAGAATATTGCTCGTATTGGGGAATTAACTGGGAGACCACAATAACTGGAAGAAGGGGATGAGTAAGTTAAACTTGCATTAGTCTTTCCACAGGTGTCTTTTTGTCCATATAGAGCCCTGTAAGGCCTTGGAAAATTGCAAGGGCACGTTTTCCACTAGATTTCAACATCTGTCCCATAAAGAAATTGCATTTCTGTCCTACAGAAAACCTAGTTACATAAAACTCTCATGCAAGTAGATGAACTTCTGGTAAAAACATTGGGTATGCCGGTTGCAATTAGGACTAGATGTATTAAGATGAAAAAATTCTGCTATGCCCACAGTTTAAATTATAAATGAACGTTGCTGGGCTTGGTGCCTTCCGCAACACACTTAGGGGGACAGGGAGGAGTAGGCTCGGGCAGTTTTAAAAATGCTTGATTCACGTCTTTTTTACTAGATGCAAAATGGAAATGAAGCATCTTGCTATTTTACATGCAAGGTTTGATTCCTTGAAATACATGTTTACAACAATAAATAGAAAACATTTTGGTTTGAAGTGGCATTTGTTAATAAGGGATCTGGCAGTGACGTGTATTTGTCTTTCTACTTTCCCTCAGAGGCAGCACTGCTACATATAATGAACTACAATCCGTTTACCCAAGAGGCTGGTTGTGACAATGGCACAAACAACAAATACAGTGTTAGAGTTTCTGGACATTCAGCTCATATTTGAACATCTTTACAAATTGCATGGGAAATTAGCAGTGATATGCTAGGGTGTTTTTCAAGTAAAGTACTTTGTCTTGTAGAATTTTATTTGATAACAGTTGGGTTATAACCATTATTTTAGCAGTTTTGCAAATCACTGAGAATTGTTCATTTCTTTGAAAATGAAAAGACAAAGCAATGCAGCTCTTAAGTTAATTCTCTTTCTGTCTCCTTTGGGAAAGTATTTTAAATCAGCTTTGCAGAATTTGACCAGAATATTTGCCTTAGGTAAAGCCTTAGGCAAATAAAATACAATTAGTGGTTTTCTGCTTTGCTTTTCTATTAGCATAAACATTAACCGGAGTAAAAAGCAGACAAGTGAGTTTTATGCTGTGGCTCTGTAAATTTTCACGAGGAACATGCAAGACTTCTATACATTGCTTCCCGCTTGCAAGCAGATCTGCTCAGTATCGTTTGGGCAGGAGGCAAGGCGAGACGAGGAGGTGAGAGAAAAGGGAGAGAAGGTCAGCTGGTAAATAACTGCACGTACGAGGCTTTTCTTCCCTAAAAGATTTAATGTGTTTGGTTGTGTTATGGAGAATGAGAGGCAGTGTCCTTAATTATAGATGATATTCTTCACCGGAAAAGAAGAGAGGTAAAGGTTGCGTTATTTGTTAATGTTCGGTCTGAAACGGCTTAGCAGTGTGGCCCATAGCTTAAACCTTTAGATAAGTCATCCTGGGTGTAGTGAATGAGAAAAGAGGACTGCTGGAAGCATACTGATAAGGCTTACTTCACGTCAGCAGCAATCTTTGGACTATCTAGCTGTCCTGAATATTCTTTATGCGAATGTCTTTGGATTGCTCACAGAACTATGTAGCTCATAGCACTTGAACTCCCTTCATTTCCTGGTAGCACAGTATTTCACTCTGGAGGCTGTCATGGCATTGCTATGGAAACAACATCACCGTTTCCAGCATGTACTCATCTTGAGACTCATCTTGACTAAAATACTGATTTCTCAGTCAGATCAATATAGTCCAGGGTTATCCTGTTTTAATAAAAAATGCCTTCTTCCATGTCCCAAAAGGGTTAAGCTAATTAGCAAATCACCATAGGGCCTTCTTATAGTCTAATGTATTCCTGTATTTGAAGCATATCATGGATAGTCAGATCGTTAGGCCTTGTATCTTGGGGAAATCAATTTACTTAAGAAGTAAACAACAACAAAAAAGAAGAGAAATAGAAAAAACAAAATAGCAAGGTACATTGATGGAGACCCCATTATGCACCTGAATATAGTGCATATGTAGGGCATATATAGTGCTCTGGGAGCAGCCCCCAGCCCGGGGAGGATAGCTAGCCTTACAAAATTCCTGATCCTGCCACCGTGCTATGCATCTGGATGCTAAACTGAAAGCAAATCTGCAGTATTCTCTTGGCATTTGTGGAGCTGTAAGCTGGCAAATTAATGCCCTTGAGTGAGATGAGGTTGTTTCTATAAAAATTCCTCGGCCAGGATGACTGTGCACAAGCTGTGTGCACAAGGAGGCATTTTCTGTGCTCTCGAAAAAATGCCGTAACTGCGTGAGAACCCGCTGCCACCCCCACCCGCAGCCTATTTTCCTCAAGCACACACTTTCTGTTTGGGGAGTTGGCAGACATTATTGGTCGTCTTTTGAGAGCTCTGCGTAATACATTTTAGCACTTCTATTCTGTCAAGAAAGATTCTGCCGCTCTGTATCAGTCATTTAAAAGGTATATATTATACTATGAAGTCATATTCTAGTTGAGTTGCTACTAGCAACGTTTGAGTAGCTTTTACTCAAATTTGTGTTGTTCTTTTATTCTTTACTTCCCAGAATCTCTCTTTCTCCCACACGCATTGTCTCTGTCTCCTTTAGAGGAGAATGAAGATGTCTGCAGAGCTAAAATCGGGTCTGTAAGTTAGAACTAGAGGATTGCAGAGGTACTATGTACCCTATTGTTATGGTTTGGCAAGCTCTTTTAAAGTGTAACTATTGAGAAATGGATGCTTTGCTTTTCTAATTAAAACACTCCTACGTGAACAACTGAAGGGAAAAAAAGCTATTTTCAACAAGCTGATTAGATTCTGGATTGGGGTAATGCACTCTTTAGTCTCCACACTTTTCAGCAGGGGAATACTGGCCTTCTAGTAAAAAAAAAAAAAAAAAGAGAGTTGGCAGTAGTAAAAATAAAGATTGTGACACCTAACTCACATCTGAGTACTGTCAGCTGGATGTTTTCTATGCATTTTGATAAATGTTGAACTGTGCTTTAATTGATGTAGACCAGTAGAAATGCTGACTAAGGGCTCCAGTGCCCTATCTTGCAAAGCCGTGGGGAAGAACAGTATGTAGAGAAAAAAGATAAAAAATAATAATAATAAAAAAGAAATTGTATTGCATGAAACTTGTGAATACACAAAATTCACACTAAGTATCAATACTTATCTGATAAGTTTTTTGCTGCAACGCCATTTCTCATCTGCTGATAATTACATTGTAAACTGGTCATGAGAGAAATCTTTTGTCCTCTGTATTACTGAAGTGCTTGGCATACTTGAACACAATTAAATACTTTGCAATATTTATTTTTTTTAAATAATTGTACTAAAATTTTGAGGTTAGGCAGTCTTGGCCTCGCTTCATACTCAATTAAACAAAGACTGTTAGAGCCAAATAGGTTCGCTGGAATTTCAACCCAGAATGGGAGTGTTACCTGGTGAGATCCCACTTTCCATTACTTCCATCCATACTCTAATTCCCCATTAGATAAAGTGGCAAACTGTTCAGGAGAGAGAAATCCTGTAAAAAAGGTGACAGAGATGAAGAAATGGCAGGAAAATGGTTTCTTTTTGGAAAAATATAGATCAGTGTATCTTTGCTCCATTGAGGTCTGTTGACTGCCAGAATGCAGTTAACCAACACCAGCAGAGGTTTTTTGCTAGGGATCACTTGCTTTAATGGACAGAGAAAAATAATTTAGTGTTTGTAAAAAAATGTATGACAAGTCTAATCTTGCAAAAGGTCCACTGAAAGGAATCTTTACATTGCCAATGCTTTAGCATTTAGTCATTCGATGATAAATTAAGGGTAAGGGTTGTAGTACCTAAGCCAGCTTCTTATCTCTGCCAAGAGTTTTCCTTTTAAGTTACTCTTTTCTGAAGCAATGGAAAAGTTTTTCATTTGAAAAACAACTATACCAGATGGAAGTTCATGTTTATATGTTTAGCAATGATTAGCGATTAATTGCAGGTTGTTTTTAAGTGATCTGATTTTCAAAGCTCTGCAAAATGGGAGTTTCCATTGACTTTGCCTGTTAACTTCTGGGTTTGAGATCTTTCAGTTTAGAGTATTTATGCATTAAAATAATTTTGAAATTACCTATGCAACCCTAGATACGAAATCACCCGGTAATTTGAGGATCAGTTACACTGGTGTAGGTTGATATTTAGTTTTGGTAAGATGTAATTAATACATTGGCAGCAGGTACTGTAGTTCTTACAGAGTTCTTATTCCTAATGCTGAACATTTCTGTGTCAGCAAAGCACTGTACGTAAGAGTGGCAACGGATCGTAGGTCATATACTGAGGCTCAGAAATAGGACCAAGCTCCAGCATAAAGCTTATAAAGTGCTGCTGCTGAGACCTCAAGAAAGTGCTGTCCTGTGTATAAGAGAATTCTTGAAATTGTGAAAAATGTTGTGAAACAGATGGGTTTAGAATAGCATGAATTTCCAAATAGCAAAAGTTTATGCATCATCCTAGGAGACCCAAGGAGGGTGACTGAATCTTTGTTAGCCGACCTAAGAATTAAAGAAAATCTAATCCGTATTTTTGGAGACAAAAAAGGGGCAGTGAAATGCATTTTGGCCACTTTTGTATTTTTTTCATGCATCAGTTTGCATTTACTTTATATGCTGTTTGCAACATTAAACCTCGAACTGTGATGGATTAAACACACCTTACCTGTGTGTACAAGCAAAGCTAGGCAGAGTTCCGATATCAAAATCGTGTATGCACTGTAAAAAGAATTCAACTGGAGAAAGACAGCTCTTAACAGAATAAAACCCAGTCATCATTTTAATGGAGCTGTTAAGCAGTATTGCTAGATATCAATATTCAAATAAAGTCTGATTTTTCTTTAAACTGTTTTAGATTCTGTAGGGGTCCACACTAATTGGATATGTAATACTAGGTAAATAATAATTAAGAAGAATATAAAAGGAGGAAAGAATTTTCCAACTGCTAGACTGGGGACCATGCTGGCTCCGTGGGGGTGTAATTACACAATGCATCAGGCACCTGTTCTTTGTAACCACAATAGTCAAACAAGGCATAAAGTAAGGAATTTAAAGCTTTAAACAAAATATCTCATGTGACTACCAGAACAGGGATTTTAGAAATGTGGTAACTGGGAGGTCCTTGATGTATGTTTTTGCTGCCTGTTAGGAAGAATGCAGTAGGGATTCTTTTATTAAAATCACGCAATAAATGTTTTTAGTGTCAGTGGAGGAAAAAAACCCCAGTAAATGGGTAAGTATGTGTAGCTGTAAGTTGTCATCTTCTCTGAACTGGTTAGAATCCCGATAGTAAACAGAGCCTTTCATGAACTCTCAACAGGCTCATTTGTAAGAAAAATTCGGTGTGTCCCTAGTGCAAAGTGCCAAGAGGGAACCGCATTTCTAGGATCACCTACATGACTGCTGTGTCTTGTAGATGCTAACATAGATACAGCTTCTACAACAGGCGTGGAATTGGTTCTTCTGCGTTCAGTTTGGACGCATTATTTCTCACGTGGTCATCATCTGTTGCAGAATATCTTAATTGAGTATGGTTTTGAGCAGGAACAGTCGTGTGTTTATATGTTATCTTGTGCAAATTGCAGTTTTTATAACTAACTGCTGTAATTCAAATAAAAGGTAATCATTATAGCCAGTAAGGCTGTGTGAGTAGAGGCTGTAAGGACTGTAAGGATGATTTGTTTTCAAATCATCAAATTGAGAAGTCTCAGCATCTTTTAGGAGACTTTAAGACCAGATTTAGGGAGCTCTGAAAACCATGAATAAATTTGGAAAAGTGGTCTTTCAGTACTTTGGTTTGGTTTTGTTTCTTGCCAGAGGATACTTTATGATCCTTGTCAGAAATGACTGCTTTTTAACTATTCTCATCACCTTAAATTGACTCCTATCTCAGGAATTTGACTATCAGCCAGTCAGAGAGAATTGGATGACGGAACATGTTAGATAGCCGAAGGAGAGATACCGGAGCTAGTTCAACAGCGTTTTAGCATTGAATCACTGGCTAAGACCCTCCTGCCAGACAGCTGAACTGTCCATTGCAGCAAAAGCAAACAATACATGGCCGGAGTGGCAGCTAGCAGTGTCTTCAGGGCATGGGATAGTGTTAGGAAGATAGTCCTTATCTAGCCATACTCCAAAAATAAATAAATTGGAAGAGTTGAGCCTGGCTATGAAAAGCTAATTATAGCTGAGGCCTTTGCCTTCTTGGCAAAGACCAGTCTCTTCGTTTTTCTGGAGCTGCTTTTAAAGAAGTTAATTTAAGGTGATTTGAGCATAGCTATAGCCTTGGGATAATTACTGCACTGCAGATTTATTGTTTAATAAAAATATTAATTTGTTAATCAGAATACCTAATTTTCTTACTTATCACTCCCGTCCATACACAACTTGAATGAATAAGTATGTGATTACGTTATCCTTTTAATGGATTTCTTTATTTAACCCTCTGTTTTTTCTAACGCAGTTGTCCCCAAATAGACACCCATACCCATTATTTAGTTGCTGCAAAGGTAAGGAAAAACCTAGCCAGAGGCATTAAAATCGTCTTGGTTTTTAAAACTCTATAGTGAATTGCAAAAAGGAAAAAAAAATTGACTGGAGTTGCCGGAGATGATAAAGAATAGTGTGAAATCCTGAGCCCATAAAAGCCATTTCAGAACTCTTTAATAGTACATTAAAGAACAGCACTGGGGTTGCACTGTATTCGTGTGTTTGTAGAGTGATCTAGGCAATGCAATTATAGAAGATACTTAGAATTTTACAATGGGTGCACAGATATCTTTTCACAGATCTCCACAGAGCCAATTGCTTTCCAATTTAATTGGGACTGTTATTCTTCTGATTATAGCAAAGAAGTTACTATTTTGTAGGAGAAGTGTGCTTTAAAGTATTGTTATCTCAAGATTTCTCAAATTTATTGTTATCAAAGAGAGAAAAAGCACTTGGTAGAGCTGAAATGAGTGTTAGCATCACCAGCCAGATTTCCTTTTTCACCATAGTGGTTTATTCTATTAGAATTTTCAGGTTTTATCCGGAATCTGAGATCCTTAGCAAGGAAGGACTTGGGAACTATAGCAAGGAATATTAAATAACAGATAAAGGATCACATCACAGAGCTGATACTCAGTTAAGTAGCTCTCATATTTTAGTGTAATGCGGCTGCAGTTAAGGAAGTTATTCCTCTGGAAATGGGTAACAGGATTCAGCCCAAGATTTATTGTCTTACTAATTTTATTTCTTCAGTTGATGAGTTTTAATCAGTACGGTGTCATTGTGGAAGCTTTTAAATTGCATGCTTCTGTTTCCCTCTGGATTAATTTCTCATTAAAGCGTTTTAAAAATGAGCCATTCTCTATTGTCACAGGTGCAGGCGGTGTATCCAACTTGAAAAACATGTATTATGAATTTATTGAAAGTTAGACAAAAAAACCATTTACACAGTTCTAGGTACAATTATATGAAAAGATAATATATAAATAATTTAATCAGCTCTGCCAGAGGGGAGAATTCTCTTAAATGAGTCTAATTATTCTTGTTCCCATGTGAGTTTGGACTTGAAATTAACCTCGCAAAGCACAATCTTTTGCAGAGTACTAACAGAAAGAAGAAGAAAATATCACTTGCTTTGCTCATTGGCTAAAATCTTTTAGCTTGAAGAGTATTCCATACAAGAATGGAGATGTCAGAAAAACACTCACACGGTCATCTCAGGTATTGTAAAGCTTTCAATCTGTACCTCTCTGTGTTCTGAGTCTTTAAAACCTGAGACCGTGGAAGCTTTTCTGTCTATGGAAGTAGCCAGGGTACTTCTCATTAATGCAGGCATTTCTCTCTTTTCTGTTGTCATAATACACACTGGTGAGGACTGCACTTTAGTAGTGCCATTGTGTGTGAAATCACAGTAGTTAAGGGAGGTCACTTCTAGGGCCTTTGGAATAAAAATGGTCTGTAAGGAAAGTAAATATTAACTTTAACAAGGTTACAACACCAGAGTTAAGAACAAGTCTATTTTGACTGTTTTCATACTGACTGCAAGCTATGTGACTTGTCTGGAATCAATGTTCCGAAAGCACATCAAGCAAAGAGGCATACAGCTGTGAATGTCAAACCCCTCCCTTTGCCTTGGAGAATAATCTTGGTGTTTCAAACTCCTGAAATCCCTATTTTTCTGCAGTACCCAGAGACCAAGCTGATGAGCATTTCACATCAATTAAGCAACTAGATAATAAGTCCTGCCAAAAGGTTTTTCTCAGATGTCTTATATAATTTAGTATAGATGATTTGGAAAAGTTTCACTATGGAGTTTCTCATGAGAACTGAATCTGTTCCTCATTTTCATTTTCGCATTGCTCATGTTCATTTTCATTTTCTCATTGCTCATGTTCAGGGATTTCTTGGCTGTGAAAAGTTAGTTGCAGGCAGAAATATCACTATAAATTCTGAATGGAAGCCTTTATTAGTATTTTTGAAGTACCTATTTTCCAGAAGTATCTGGGTATTTTTGAAGATAGTTCTAGTTAGCTACTTCCATAACAAACATGCAGGGAAGGAGACAGCATTATGCTCTAGAAACCAGTTCTAGCTAGCTAAATTTTGTAAAAATGAGTCCTCTGTGACTTGAATTGTAACTTCAATTAAAATATGGAATTATTTTGCTCTACTGGGGTACAAATACTGCTGTATTGTGGTTTTCTGCAAGGTATATGAAAGAATAAATGGCATATAGGGAAAGAAAAATCCCCACCAAAATTCTCTAAAGAGTCTTTATCCTCCTGCCTTTTAACAGGCAGATCTTCCTCAATTGCATGGGATTTTAATAATTATCAAGAAGAAATTTCTTGTTGGTATTACCAGTTAGTGCATAGGTTATTCATTTAAAATAAATATAAGTATATATTATCTCTTCTTTCCTGTAAGTTATGTGGGAAACAATCCCTGACTGCTTTTAAGATGGAGTTTAGTAAGTTATATGTTGTATTTCTCCATACTACCAGGGACTGGATTCGACAAACCAAGTAGATCCCTCTCAGTTCTCTTTTAAACATCTCATTGATTTCAGGAAAGCAGGTTTATGAATGACAAGATGATATTGCTTTAGTTTAGTATTTCTCCTTGCCTTGTTACGTAGAAGTTGCACTCTTTTCTTGGAACCATTGCTACGTAGAAAAGTACCGCCTAAGAGAAGCTGAGCTAGGTGACTTAATAGGTGTCTTTGCTTAATAATTTATATGTACCTGAGGCTCTTCTGGTATTTTTTATGTTCCAAATGTAACATTAAGCATCCCACAATAGTTTCAGACAAATCATAATTAATTAATATGCAAATATATCAACTAAATATGACTTTGCGGCCTTTCAGTGATTGAGTGCTGTACACAGAAAAATGCAGATGTGCATTTATGAAGACAGGTCTTTGTTGACTCATCCACTTAATTTTGCTCTCAGCTGTGTATATGCAGATAATGATTTCTTTGCTCTTGAAAATTTGAATGTGCATATGGTTGTCGCTAAAGCAGGCATGTGACTGTCTACAGATGAAAATGCGGGTGTTCTGTTCTAAAAAACAAGCCAAAAATTCAGTTCTTAGCTAAATTAAAATTTTCCAGTATCTACTTCTAAATTCATTATTCTCTAAGTAAATGTATGTTTACAATGTATATAAATAGGCCTATCTATGAGAAAGTTTGGACATGACTTGCACCATTTTAAGTACTCTCTTTCCTAGCAGGGCTATTCTACAATTCTCTGCTTTCAATGTTTATTCAAATGTTGCAGCTACTCCATAGGCAGTTTCTCTTATATATTAGATTTGTTTTTCTTTACCTTGCATACAGCAAAGTCTGTAATGTTTACTGAATGTATGGCAGTAAAAGCAATGTCCTAAAATTTAACTAAGTAACTTTAAAATATGTTGATTCTTTTTTCAAGTTGCATAATGGAGACTTTGGGCTTTCTTGCTGCTTTCTGCTTTTATTCTACTGAGATAATAGGAATGCAAAGTAATGCTGATGTTACAAAGCTCAGAATGAGATCTCTTAAATTCAGACTGAGTCTTTAGACTGGTCTGTGTTCTGGAGAAAAAAAATACAAAAGACAAATTTAATAGTAACAAAAGAACCTCTCAAAACTAACGAACAAAACCAAGAAAAGAACTGAGTGACTACTCACATGCCTGGAGTACTGTGGGTAGGGAGGGGAGAGACCACTAAATCAGAATCCAGAACTATTGTTCTTGCTGGCCCTTAAGCTGACCTTTGCCAAATCTTTGCCAGTTCATGTCTTAGTTTCATTATCACCGAAACATTGACACAGACACTGAATCTCCTTTGCTTTGAACTAAATGAACGGAAAATGTTTCCTAATACTGCTTTTAATTTCTTGCCAATTATCTCCATTTTCAAATGAAACTTGAGATGGAAAGTCCAGGAGTTGCAGCTTTAGTTCAGAAGTTTGGTATTTAAGTTCCATCCCTGGCTTTCTGTTCAACCTTGAACAAATCTTGTTGGTCCCTTAGTCGCGAGGGACTCTGGTTCCTATCAGCTACCAGTTAAACCAATGGCATCTCGGTTTCTAAACACATTTAAAGGGTCTGAACATTCACCTCTGTGCTCCTCGTGTTTTGTAAGTTTTATGGTATTAGAAAACAGAAATGGAAAGCTAAATTAGGCACAAATCTGTGAAGCTTTAGATATTAAATTGTGAGGAAGCACAGGCCCTCTTGTAGCAACAGTGGTACGCTGAGCATAAATGTGAGGCCGTTGCCCAAGGAGCACCACTCCAGCACACAGATCCCTTTATTATCCACACTGTATAAATGTGTATTAGCAATAAGGCAGGAGAAGGTACTGATCATATCATTCTATCTCTGGGTGAGCTAGATCTCAACAGTAGCTTAGTTTTTCTACCTCTTACTTACATAACACAGCCGACTTCTCTTTCATGGCTAGTTCTAGCTGAGTAGCTGGAAAGTTTATTGCTACTGCAGCCTTTTAGCTAGGACCATGTCTTTTCTTCTTCCACTAACATCTCTTTTTCAGATTATTTTTTTGTACACTGTAGTCCTTGAGTTAAGAAATCTCAGAAGTCTACAGAACTATGTTAATGCTACTTAATCTCTTTGTATGCACTTTGTACTTGTTCTTTATATTATGAGCAATAACTTTACTTTGTGTTTGCACAGCACCTAACGTAATTGTCTATGACTTGGCCTTCCACATAGACCTAAAAGGCCCATAGCAGTTTTTACTCTTCCTGTATCTCATAATCCTGATATGAGGAAAAATACAGAAAAAAAGCTGTCAGAAGCCTTTCTACAATCATAACGGCACCATCTAAGTACCTTTGATGGAGACCTTTTATTGCCAATCAAAATCAAGCCATTTAAATTGATGTTTTCAGCAAATCACCACTGGTGTGAGTCTGTTGCCGGAGTTCCCAACTCCAGGGTGATGTCTGAAGAATCATTGTTGTACAGATGATGGAGTTAAAAATGAAATTGGGCTGACATTGTACTACTAAGTAATTTTGAAGTATGGATCAATACATTACATTAGCAGATACTAGGTCCAAGATAGCTTGAAGGAGCACACACTTATGAAGCGGTTTCTGCTTTTGTGGTTCACAAGAGTCAAATGGTATGGACAATGTAATTGCAACTCTCTGGGCTTTTAATAAAAGCCGTAGAGTACAGGCTTTTAGTGGAGCAGTGGGTGAATGCTGTGTGATAAAAAGCATTGACACTGTGGCTAATAGCCGTACTTAGAATACAAATACTGGGTCATGTCTCTGCCTAAGGTAAAACACTGGAATTTGAAGAAAAGGCCAAATCCATTAACCTATTGACAATCCATTGCAGAAACCCTTGACTCTTGGGCAACAGGTCTGAAAGACAGATTCAAAAGTTGGGCCCTATCCAATGGTGTCCTTACTGTCATGACATGCCTATTGTAGAATTGTCATTCAACAGTGAAAATGTATATTTAAGAAATGAGAAGAAAGGAGTAAGTGAATGTTATTTAAAAGTTAGGGCTTGCTTCTTTCTTTCATAAGAAGATTGATGTAATCATATCGTGATGTTATCAAGCATACCGAGGCCTGATTCTGTCCCTCCTCGCCTGATGTACACAACCTGCAAGAAAACTGTAGCCATTTGGAATTAATTCCCTCAACTGGCTCATGATATAGAAATGATGTAACCACCATGTAGGAAGTGTAAAACTGGTAGAGCTTGCTTTCTAGGCATTGCAGTTCCCTCCTTGTAATGAAAATAATGTCCACTGAATGACTAACAGAGGAAACCACTCCGAGAAATGCTTGTATTAAAAGTGCAGAGCCTCAGCAAGACCACAGTAATCAATTACCCTAAACTGAAGCCCTGGCAGCTTCTATGAATTGCTATTGATTTCAACTACTAGTCAGTGAATCTTTCTAGGACTAGGCTGGAATGTAGGTGTGAGATGCAGGCAAAATTAGGAGCTGGAACAAACCTCTGTGGAAAACACCAGGATCAGCCAGGTTTGGAAAGATATGTTATGCTGAAGTTTAGTTTTTGAAAGTGCTTAAAAATTGCAAAAACCCAAGTCCCACACAGGGGTGAAAATGAAGCGTCACATCAGCATATATTGAAATAAGAAAGATGAGAATATTTATTTTCTTGTGAACTTATGGAAAATTCTCTCTGGCTTTCTAAAGAAAGCCTCTCTCCTTCATTGTGGTTGGATAAAGGCGGAGGGCAATTAATTTTTTTTCTGTAGCCTTTATCTGACTAACACAAATTATTTCCTTCTTGCACTGAACCCACAAGTCCTATAAAAATTATTCCAAAATAATGATACAAGATTCAGTCCTTTCTATGCTATAGCTTGTGAGTTGCAACTTTGTTTTATACAAAATTCAGTTTCTTGTAGAATTCCTTGATGGTTTCAGGAAGATGAAGCAGCTATTTCTTTATGCATACTGTTCACTTCAAAGGGAATTTAATCTGTTTTGAGGAGACTGCTATGTTTCCATTATCATACAAGGAAACTCTTTCTGGAACCTTTTTTGCTCAGCAGGAACCCTGTGTATTTTCCACATTCTCGTTATGCATGTTCTGGCATGAACATAAAGCAGGCGTGCTCATTTATATTCTTGCTGATCAAGAGGAGAATTCTGATTAATGTGAATTTTGGATCAAGGTGAGGGTCATCTTTGTAACCTGCACTAAAACGAACTTTATGGAGTAACTTCTCCCAGAGGAGGATATTTCTGTTAGATCAGTGGCCCAGAGGCAGTGGAACAAATCTTCTTCCTCCTGTCATCCTCATTTTAATATCAGCTGCACAACAGCAACACAAAATACTGGATTAGAACTAAACATACCATGTAATGGAATTGTGTACTCAGATCTCATCCCTCACACTGCGCGTCATTGCAGATTGTTAATTGTGCCTTTCCTTATGCTCTTTCCTCCTTCCTCTCCCACTGTTTTGCTTCTCTCGCTCCCCTCCCTCAGATCTTTCCCTAAAGCCTCCTTTTCCCTCTCAGTCAGGCCCTGTCCTGCCTGCTCGCTGTCATATGTTATACCTCTGTTCTTGAATAACTGGGGGAAAGCAACATAGACATTCTTAGCCAAAGTTAAATGTTACATTTGCCTTTCCCAAAATTAACTCCTGGTCTTGTAGCTCTGCTAATCCAACTGTAAAAACATCATCTCTCACCATTGTGGTCTCCAAGCATACCAGACCTTTCCTTTCCCTTTTGCTGTGGAGAGCATCTAGAAAATCTGTTGGCCTCTTTGTAGCTTTATCTCAATTTACTGAGCCAAGCAATGGAAGGGAGACCTAGTATATAAGATGACAAACAGTTGGGTTAGGAGGGACAGACCTGTTTTATTTTTTGTGAGCAAGAAGATATTTTCTGTTCCTTGTTTTAATATTAATGAACTAGAAGACTGCCAATGCATTCCAGCCCATCACGGGCAAGGCGCCAGTTCAACTTCCCTTAGGGCAAGTATCTACCAGGGACCAAAATGCTTTGTTCTTGGCAAGCATATGTGGGAGTCAAAGCAGTGTAAATATATTTTTCATTTTCTTAAGGGAAATTCCTACCCTCTTCAGGCACAGGCCCACCAGCTTTTTTAGGACAACAGAATTATATCCTAGTGCACTGCCAATGGCGAACTCTTCGGTCCTTCTGTCTTACATAGCTATGGTCCTAGTTGTTTTGTCCACACTCTGAAAATGAACCACGTTACATGTGGTACAGCAAGAGTCAGATGTGACTGGTTTTTCAGATGAGAGTGAACTGGGGGAGAGGGACCATGCCTCACTCAAGACATCCTTCCATGACATATGATTGCAAGGGAAGATGATAGCGTAGGAGGTAACTCTACAGGTTTGTACCATTAGAATACTTTTCCCTTTAGCAATGGAATTTTCATTTAATCTGTTTCTGCCAGATTCCCTCTTCTTTGAGCTCTTCAAGTTCACCAACGGGCCTGTTTCTGAAGAACACTGTCTGTTTCAATTCTTTTTTATATTTTCCTGCCATGCAACGTTGTGTTTAAAAGGAAGAAAAAGACACAAAGGGAAGATGGAAAAACAGAAATGCGAAATTTCTCACGGGAGATACTTGCCCTTACCATGTCATGCTAGTTTAAATACAGTTCCCACACATCACATGTCAAGCTGTACTTGATTGTTTTCAAATAGATGGCAAAAATCATGAGAGGAGGAAAATGTTCTTTTGTGTGACATGTTCTTCTTTTGATACAGTGGGTTCTGTAGCTGTCAAAGCAAAGGCTGTTTTTCCATCTATTATTACAAATGCATTTGGGGTAGATCTCTTCTGCAACACTTTATTCCCTTGACTGTTTACTTCAATACAAGTGTTATTGTTTTATTTTTTCTAAATCTAACGAAACGATGAATTTTCAGTGGTGCATTTTCTCTATGATCCTCAGTAGGCAATGAGGTTCTTTCTCAGAGGAGATTTAGATCACATCTGGAAATGCAGTCTGTTTCAAGTATTTTCTGCTTTTCTGGCAGGAGAATGGAATATTTAATTTCATTATTCAGCATAGGGTTATTCATTTCATGCAATGAAGGGAAATTCATCAATACTGTCTTCAGCATCCAGAAAAATGATACTTACCATGACTGTTTCACATACTCTATTTATATTTTATATCTTTCTCATCACTCAGCAATTATTCATCTCTCTGCTGAGAGGTGGAATTCTTGTATTGAGTTACTACGATTTCTCTGAACTCCTGAAAGCAATTCAATCACTGAAAGCAATTGCTTTTACTTACAGATATTTCTTGAGACAGATTCACCAAATACAAATAACTGAATTAAGGTTATTTTTTCCTGTTGTTTTTCAAGAATATTTAGTGATGCTTTATAAAAGGGGGTAAATCAATGTTGCTACATTTTAACATTCATTGCAATAATATTAATCATGATGGCTTCTTGGAGATGGATGCAAATGTGATAGTGCAAGTAAGTGGGAATGCCGTTGAAATGCAACATTACTTCATTCCCATGTGTTATTAAATGTCACAAGATATTAATAGTTTTGCTGATATTTTCCTTTTCAAACCGATTGGTGTAAAAAAAAAAAAATCAGTGTGATGTATTTGTCTATGCAAAGTCATAAAGATAATTACCTCTGAATCCTTTGTAGTATGTTTAATTTCACTGTAGTGTCCCAGATCTGCATTTTTGGGAAAGATCAAAGTATATAGCGTAAAGGTGGTAATAGACAGTACCCCATTCCCACAGAAATCAATTAAAGGTCTTCCGTTTGCGAAGTGGGCACAGTGGGAACAGAAACGGGCTTAGTATCATGATATGCGATTTCTCTTGCCATCAGTAAAACAGATTTTCTCATTTATCTTATCCTCTGAGATGTTTAAATTCTGAACGTCAGCTGATTCAAATTTTATGTTTGGGGAATCCAGGCACTGAGATGATTTGTGTTTCAGGCACTGAACTGAGACTCAGTAGATCTCAGTTTGTTCTATCATGCATTTCCCATATGATCTTACACAAATCCTTTATTGCCTCTTGCACAGCCTCATCAGTAAAATGGGGTAATGTTACTCTTCTTCTTGTTTGAAGAATTTGTTAACATTTGGGTGGCTTAAGTGCAATGGATTGCTGAGGGCTATGTGAAAATGCACAATCTTATTTAAAAGTACTGCTTTACATATATATCTTTCATTTTATGCTTCTGCTCCTAATGCTTTCAGGGAGTCTGCTCTCACGGGACTTTCTTTCATTCTTTTCTTTATAAGCAATCACAGAATCATAGAACAGTTTGGCTTAGGAGGGATCTTAAAGATCACCTAGTCCCAACCCCTCTGACATGCACAGGGATGCCCAAAAGCCCATCCAGCCTGGCCTTGAACACTTCCAGGGATGGAGCATCCACAGCTTCTCTGGGCAACCTGTTCCAGTGCCTCACCACCTCACAGTGAAGAATTTCTTCCTAATATCTCATCTAAATCTACCCTCCTTCAGTTTAAAGCCATCACCCCTTGTCCTGTCACTCCATGCCCTTGTAAACAGTCCTGCTCCAACTTTCTTGTAGGCCTCCTTTAGATACTAGAAGGCTGCTATAAGGTTTCCTCAGAGCCTTCTCTTCTCCAGGCTGAACAATCCCCACTTTCTCAGCCTGTCCTCATAGGAAAGGTGCTTCAGCCCTCTGAACATCTTCATGGCCCTTCTCTGGACTTGGTCCAACAGGTCCATGTCTTTCTTGTACTGGGGACCTCAGAGCTGGATGCAGTCCTCCAAGTGGAGTCTCACAAGAGCAGAGTAGAGGGGCAGAATCACCTCCCTCGACCTGCTGGTCACGCTGCTTTTGATGCAGCCCAGGATATGATGGGCTGCAGGCAGACATTGCCGGCTCATGTTTAGCTTCTCATCCATCAACACCCCTGTGTCCTTCTCCTCAGGGCTGCTCTCAATCCATTCTCTGCCCAGCCTGTAGTTGTGTTTGGGATTGTCTTGACCCATGTGCAGGACCTCGCACTTGGCCTTGTTGAACTTCATGTGGTTCGCACGGGCCCACCTCTCAAGCCTGTCAAGGTCCTTCTGGATGACATGCCTTCCCTCCAGCATGTCAACTGCACCACACAGCTTGGTGTTGTCGACAAACTTGTGGAGGGTGCACTCGATCCCACTGTCCATGTCACCAACAAAGATGTTAAACAGTGCCGGTCCCAATACCAAACCCTGAGGAACACCACTTGTTACTGGTCTCCGCTTGGACATCAAACTGTTGACTGCAACTCTTTGAGTGCGATCATCCAGCCAATTCCTTATCCACTGAGTGGTCCATCCATTGAATCCATGTCTCCAATTTAGAGACAAGGATGTTGTGCAGGACAGTGTGTAATGCTTTGTACAAGTCCAGGTAGAATCTTCCTCAGGCTGGCCTTTTCCTCCAAATACATGGTAATCTGGTCCAGTTTTTAAGCTCACCAATGCAGGTAATATGTTTGAGTGGGATATATAAGCGTTGGAGAGGGTCTATGTGAGCTATACTTAATGTTGATAATCTTTGGTGATCAAACTGACAGGTTTGTGCTTGGGAAACTAGGTCTTTGATGTGGTTTTGTTTCACATATGTGCACTTAAATGATTTAGATGTTCAGTTCTCAGTCACAGAATCGCGTATTGATTTCAATAGTGAGCATCATTTACGTAAAAATCCAAGAAAGCCATTTCAAATAATTCTTTCACAAGTATTCAAATAGCAAAACTCATACTGTGCACATTTTTTTTAAAGGAAATTATCTAAGTATATATGCACACAAAACTATTTGCATAAATGCTTTTCTCTTTGCCACATTTGCCATTGCAAAAGACTACATTTATTGTTTGAGGCTTTTAGCGTAAGCTATGTGTATTTTTTTATCTTAAGTTGCATGATCATAAAAGTGAGTGAGCAGATTTGAGCTGTACGTTGCTCCCTATAAATCAGTATTATCTGGGATAGAGCAGTGATTTCAGTAGCAACTACAAGAGATACAGCTACCTGCTCTCTATAGTTTTAATGAAGGTGAGAATTCCAAATCCCCTGGAATACTGTTTCTTTGATGTCTTTGCACAGCATGAAGAAATGTCGACGTACTAATGGTATCTGCTGCAAAACCATTGTTGGCTAGTGGCTCTTTGAGTTTGGTGTAGATGGTGCAGGTATGGAAATTTAAAAACACCCTACTGCCAAACAAATGACTGTATCTTTATCTAAAAGCATTAAATGTACGGGCATTTAGATAATCACACTTCCTTCAAGAAGGCAGTAAGAGTCATGGTTTACCTGCAAACAACTGCATTTTCCTTAATGAAACTTCCATTCAGACATTGTAGATATAAAGCCAGCCAATATGGAGGACCTGACGGAAGTGATAACAGCCTCTGAGTTTCATCCCCATCACTGCAATCTCTTTGTCTACAGCAGCAGCAAAGGATCCCTGAGACTCTGCGACATGAGGGCATCAGCTCTCTGTGACAAACATTCCAAGCGTAAGTCCTTGCTTCATTGAGCCTCAGATGTCATGAAAGTCTTATTTATGGACAGCATGTAAGTGTGTGCATACCCTACTGTTTTAGCTTCTCAGTTCCAGGCACAGTTCAAAAGAAAACAGCAAAAGGAATTTTCTCATTGTTACCTGTGAACTTGATAAGTCATGTCTGTGACTGGTCGTCCTTATGGTTCTTACTGCAGGGATCAGCGGAGAACCCACAACTCTCTAACAAAAGAGATGATTCCTAACAAAGGAAATATTGGGGTTGTGGGTGGGAGGTGGGAGTATTTAAGTAGATGAGCATACTGTTTTGAATACACAACTCCTGTTCTGAATACTGCAACAACTGCCTTCAAAACTTTGAATCCATTTGCTGGATTAAAAAATATCAGGGACCTTCCTAAAAATTTAGCCCAGCATTCCCTATATGTATTTTTTCAACGATGTGTCTGTACAGATAGAGAGGAAATAATGCAGTAAGTAATGTTGGGGAAAAAAAATAGTTACTGTGTTGATATAGAAGGTGTCATCTGTCCTAAAATTATTTCATGTAGAACAAGGAAGCAAAATGTTAAAATGTGGGGCTGTCTTTGTTCTTGAAGAAAAGGATGAAGGAAAATGCATGTTCATAATGTCTTGCTATCAGCTCTTTATAGTCTATATAAAACAGAATATGGCTCTTCCCACCTGTAATCTGGTAAGTCTGGGCACTTTGCCTGGTGCAAACCACCTGTTTGCACCTCCGGATCTTCTGAGACTGAAAACTGCCAGACAAAGGCATTGTGTCATGTGGCTGGTTCCTATGAGGAGCTGAGAACCTAATGAATTAACTGTGTGGCTCTACTTTAGCCGCATTCAGGGCTGGGGCTTCCAGGCCACTTCTATCTCACAGAATTGAGTCTTCAGTTTCTTTTGCAATGTTGAAACATTGGGAAGGAAATTCAGGAGAAATTCTCTTAGTGCCGGGAGCAGAGGTTTTATGTCAGTCAGTTCCTACCTGAACCTTCTGAGGGAGGCGGATCTTATTAGTAGAGGCAGGAGTGGGGGAAAGAAAACATTTGAAGATTTCAGTGAGATGTAAGTGATGCACAGATTTAGCACACAAGCTATTTTTTTAACTGAAGTAAATGTAGCAAAGAGCCTATGACTAGGCCTTTTGGCAGCAAGGAGTGCACGTGCTCAGAACCTCTTAAGATGTGGTCTCCAGTTATAGAAAATAACCTTTCATGACAAATTCCTAAGCAGAGAAGTGTTTTACCTTTGTTAGCTATCCTGTCCCACTTAGTAGTTTTGTTCCATAATACTTTCATTTCTTCCTGCTAATAAGGCCTCCGTGCCCCTGTAACTCAGTGCCAAATGCCAATCATAACTTATTAAAACAACAATACAGTAACCCTGGATGAAAGAAGGCATTTTATGCCAGAAGGGAGCGCAAGGTCTAATGGTCATTGATTAAACCCCATTTTCCAGCTCTATGAGTTAGAAAATAGCCATTTAATGTAGCATTGCTGCACTGAACTCAAGTCAAGCTCATTGAGAAGCTGAGTGTGTCTCCACACACATGTACAATACAAAATGGGTACAGCAATCGTAGACCTTCCAAAGCATTAAAAGGAATAGGCTCATGTAGTGTTGGTTGGAGTGGTTTGAGTATAGCTCTGAGACAAGCAAAACTAATTATATAAAGCCCATAGCAACCTAAAAGGATATATCATAAAAACCAATCAGTCTAAGAAATTAAATATTTGCATGATTGTCTCTCTAGTACCTTCACTGTGCATCTGATTCCTCTTTACAGTTGCTTTACACGTGGTGCATACACATGATCAGTACCCTCCTCTCCTAGCTCAGCTCACCTTTCTACCTTTCCTTATAGCTGACATCACTTCTAAACCAAACCAGCCACAGTGACTTTACTAGTCATTGTAAACCCTCATGTTCTGCCATGCAACCCTACTTTATTAATTCCATCTAGTATCACTATATGCTGTATTTCAGATGAAGAACTTATAAAACGTACCTGGATACTGAACATGTGTTGTGAACTTTGGGGTTTATTCTTTTTTCAGACCCTTTGTTATCCAAATCTCTATAGCTGGGCTAAAGTCAGTTGCAGCTTTTGGGAGAAGGGCCCTTCCATTTGAACAACTCTAAAGAATGCCATGAATAATTACTGTGTAGTACTGCATAAATAAATTACATATTAATATCTGTAGCGTAAGTCACTGACACAGGATGTTAATAAATTATAGTGTTCTTGAAGACTTCTGGTTTGCTAAACTCGGTGGCAAAATCTCTCTGTTTGGCATTAGAGACAGCAACACTACAAGGTTTCCCTTATAAATCTTTCACGGCTCTGACATGGAAGAGACAAGAGACTTCTTCCATATCTGCTCATCCTTGGTGCCTATGCTGAGATTTATTAGCAAGCTGCCAATTTGTGTGACGAGTTGTAATGGGGACCTCGCTCCCTTGAAAAAATGATCTCAGACTACCAAATCTATCCATAAGGCATTGAAAGAATATCAGGTCAGTAGCTGAGTTTTTAAATAGTCATTGAGATACCGATAAGGTATGATAAAATGTGTTGTTTCTGTAATAGACTACCTGAAACTGCTTCTTTTAACACCTCTTTAATAGATCATGCAATGTTGAGTGAGCAATCAGAAGCAAAACATATGTGGCCATTACAAATAGATACCCAGGAAAGCCCAATCTATAACCATAGGGGGGATACTTACATAATACTGTTCCGTGATATTATCAGACTTCGTAAGTAGTGGGAGAGAATTCCATCAAAATATTCTGGAGAGGAGGTGAAAAGAAGAGATGAATGTCCCTGCTTATTTAGAATATTAGAGGGATGGGAGTAAGGAAGAAAGTGTTCTTGCAGACCACAGGATTACAGGTAAAGATTTAAAACAGATATGAAAGTCAGATTCAAGGAGCAGGAAATAGCAAATTAATTTAAATAATATGGAAGCTTTAATCTAAATAGTGTACATGGCAAAACACCCAAAGGTCATCTTTGAGGTGTTATTCAGGCAATATACCTGGCAACGAAGTGTAGGAAGAGGCAGTATATGGGAAATCTCTGACAGCAGCGAAACAAAGGAACAGCTGCAAAACTGTCATTGCTAGGGCAGTTAGCTGGGAACATCCAAGAAATAAAAGAACTAACCCCCAGCCCCAAATTCCATAAATTCTCATGCAAGGGATTCAGGTAACAAGGAAGACAAGCCCAAGGATCCTGCTGCAGTAAGAGTGTCCCGACTAAAGCATACAACAGTGTAATATGCAACTGTTAACAAATTAACAAATAGTTGCTAATTTGGTTATGATCTTTTCTTGCTAATATTATGTTCGGAGCTCCTTATAAATGTGCATGGAGATAAGATCATTCTTCCAAACAGCTTGTAGGCTAGATAGGTACATATGGTTGTTTCAACAAAACATCTAATAAAGCAGTCAGCTGAAGAAAAATGAGCTTGAACGTGTGAAGTTGGAAAAAAATTAAGAGTTTTTTCATTAGTTCATCAGAATTATTAAATTCAGAATTAAGTGGTCAATAGAAACTGCATGGTCACTCAAGAGTACAGCTCCTATTGATACTCCATGTAATAGTCCTAATATCTTAAAGTCATTGCTGACTTCAGACATAATCTATTTAAATGCTGTATGTTGCTTTAAGGGTTTTTTTGTGTGTGTGCATTTCTTAATATATATTTGTAGACTAAAACTCTATTTCTACTTATCCATTACCCATGTGCAAAATTTACAACAAAATACTTCAAGGGAGGAGGAGCTGCGGTTTCAAGTTTATCGCTTCATGTGCCGTGGTGCTCTTTAAAATACAAACTTTGGGGTTGCATAACGCAGTTAGCCTCTGTCACCATTAGTTCATGCTTTCCATCCTCCATATAGATGTCACAAGCTTCTGACATCTGGGTCTACAACAGGAGCCATTTTGAGCACCCCCCCTTTGGCTGAAGCAGCATTTGTAGCTGACAGGCAATCCTAGCAGCCATCTTCTCTGGACGCTCCCTGAAAGGGGCAGAACATCTCAGTTGGTGCCTTCCCAATTCCGTGGGATGGATAATGGGTGTCTTAAAAAATAGAAATGGTTTTAGGAGTGATGCAGAGTGAATTTGGGGTTTGGTTTGTGACCCAAAGATGCCACCTAAAGATGGTGCTGGTCTCTTTTTTCCTCGAGAGTCCTTTTCCACATTTTTATTTGAAATCTAGGCATGAAAGAAATGCCAGCCCTTCCATGAGGATAAATGCCACTATCCTGTCAGTCTGGCATGTAACTCAATTTGGTTATCTGATGGGGTTTTTGACATTACCATTGATTTTAAACTTAAGAATTTAACCTTAAGAACTTAAGATTTTAAACTTAAGAACTGTGGAAGCAGTCAAGACATAAATCAGAGATAATACTTAAACATGTTGAATTTTAAAAATTAAATGAATTATATTTGCCAGTCATTTAAAGGAGGTTGCAATTTCAGAAACCAGACAGCTTTCAGACCTCTAACTGAATATGGATTATCTTTCATTTGCAGCAGAGAACAACCAGATGCACAAAAAAGCCTGTGACAGAATATCCCTGCTGGATTTTTCTAATTAATATTGACCTTTCCAAATGAATGATGCTTATTGTACGACTGAAAAAGAGACAACTTGTTTTTCTTTTATGTGAGCTTTACATTTAAAATAGGCTTTTTATTTCTGCATCTGGTCTCATGTCAGGTTGTCATCTGAGAGACAGCCGGCATTCTTCCTTTGTGCGTTGAGAAGCCACTGTCAAAGTAATGTCCACTTCAGGCAACATCTGCAAGGTTTCATGTGACAGGAGTGAAACTTATCTGGGCTTCCATAATGATTTGACCTCGTCCTTTAATAGAGGCTTGTTCTCCTTGTCCTAATTCTGGATTTATTTTATAAGCATGCACTACAAAGGCATATATTCCTTGCTGATTTTATATCCCCAATGAAAAAATGTGCTTGTATCCTGATGATTTTGTAATTACGACTGTCACTAAAGATCTGTTACTACAATTTCATGCATGCTAAACTAGATCCTGGAAGGGATCTTTCCTTGTGCAGGAATCTCATTGAAATTTGGTGGAAGATTTCCTTTAGCATGGGCTCCAAAGCTTCCGTTCTGCACAGTTTGGATGAATGTAAAATAAAGACATTTAAATCATGGCTAATGAAAACTTGAAAATGTTTCTACAGAAATGCAATTATGTCTATATAGTATTTCCTCCAGTTGTGGAAGATATGTTAAAATTAAATCAAAGGAAGAAAAAAAACTGATTTATATACTTCTGGCTATCAAATAAGAAGAGGAAAGATAAAAGCCTGAAGCAATGGTAAATGATTTATGATTGAAGAGGTGTTCCATTAACCCCTCTCCCCCAACCACACACAGATAAAGCAAATAATTGCTGTAAGATTGCTTTAATTATTTGGTCTATTAAAATTCCTGTCTTGTTTGCTTAATTTTTTTAATAGCAACAAATTCTGCTTTTCACTGTCTCATGAAACCAGCATTATTCTTTCAAGATCCTGTTTCACTGGGGGAAAAAACCCCTCACTTATCACTAACCTTATATATCAAGACTGGAAAGACTTATGCATGACTTTGACTGTAGAGGAGTAGTAGTTTTATGTCCCATTAACTCCATGGGATTGCTCGCAACACGTGGCATTAAATATTCACATAAGTCTTCGTGAGACCGAGGTTTAAAGAGGCTTGATCTTCCGGATTAGCTTTGTGTTTTTTCACTGCCTTGCTCTCTTTGGCACGACTTCTCTTTATTAACAAACTCGCTGGCAAAGTTACCTTAACATAAGCAACTCTGTAGTGAAGCTCCCACCCACTGATCTTTAGCTATTGATCTGGCTTTGCCTTTCAGCACTAATGCACTATCCCTTGTGGTTTGCGACAAGCTGCAGCAACTCACTGCAGATGGTGAAACAGATTCTTAAATATTGATTTGAGGGTCCACTTTTAAAAGCCGTACTCTCTAGAGGTATTGACGAGATGCCTGGTTTTAATATTGGGTTGTTGGATAAAGGAATGCTTTATGGTAGGTGGAATTTCAGTTTTGTGGTGTGAAAGTAGCTTCAGAAACTTGTTTTTACTCAAAGAAGGAAAATAATATGCAAGCGATCAGGGTATGAGTAGGTGCCCTCTGAAATATAAAAACAAATAGAAAATTGAAATATGAAAAGCTACTGCTTTTGCAGTTTAAAAAAGGATAAGCAACTATAATCTGTGGTAAAATAAAATGTGAAATAATTGTGGTTAGTTGTTTATGTCTTATAAAATAATTGTGTTTCAGATTACTTATGAAGGTTGACTTAAAAATTCCCACAGATGTATAACCATATTAATGAGTGTGGAACAGGAAGGCAAGATTGTTGCATTAGCAGAACATCCTGATCTTGAAAGAGAGTTTCTGAAGGAGGTGAATGTATGCATGGATTGGCTTAATGCAAAACAATAAAACATTCAAAGATAGTGAAAGGTAGAGTAAATAATAATGGTAAATCAAACTATTACCATAAACAATGAAGCTAAAAAGCATAAAGGAACCATGAATTTCAAAGGGAGCATTGCAATTGGCCTTTATTCACTTTGAAAGAGCTCAGGAACTCTTTCACATGAAATCCTAAAGTAGTTTTTAAATAGCGCATAACAATGACTATATCCGGGCAGACCAGAGGTCCTTCTAGCTCCAGATTCTGGTTCTGATAGTGGGCAGGAGCATCAGCAACAGAAAATGCAAGAACAGAGCAAGTGTATAATCTTTGGCCTCTGTAATTTGCAGTTGGAAACTCAGAGCTCAGGGACTTTAGTGAGAGTGAGCTTATTGCATTTAACAATGGATGTTTGAGAGTTTTTTTCCTTGAATTTGTGCAGTTGCTTTTGAACCTGTGTATAATTTTTACCATTCACAATATCTTTCAGTAGAGTCTTTAGTAGCTTAATTAGGCATAGCATGAAGAACCACCTGCTCGGTACTTACCCTTTCCTATTCTCACTTAGTGACCCCTACTTGTTGATTGGAAGAGACAGTGTACAAAGTGAACTGTTGTTCCCTATTCATCCTTTCCATGCCACGCTAAATTACAAACCCCTCAGTCTTTCCTAGAGTCCCCGTCTATTTAGTCATTCCCTGCGTGGAAGTGATTTGATAATTCTGGTCATTGTTACTGCTCATTTTTGTGTCTTCTTGAGACCTCTACCACATTAGAGGTAAAATCAGAAGTACATGCAGCTCAAGATGTGGCACCAAAAAAACCCAAAATGCTTTCTGTATTGAAGGATAGTAAAAATGTCATGGACTTAAAAAAAGAATGTGATTAGTATTTTCATATAAATTCAGTGAAATTTAGCTTAGGTTTTTTTATGCTAAACTTTATGAAATACATATTGTGGCGTAAATCACAGCTGTCCTGGAGAACAGTGCTAGTTTGCCATCTAAACATATTAGAGTATAGTTACATAATTTGTAAGATTTTTAGCTTAGGATCATGTTTTGTGAGAAACATTTAATTAGAATAACAATGTATTCCAGAAAAAAAAGAATGTTTAGAAGTGTTTATTTATCAGCTATGAGGAGAGCACATTGGTTCTTGTTCCTTTTGCAAGTTGCTGTGGCTAGTCTGTCAAGAAATTCCATACATTTCAAAGTACCGTTTTCCAGTACATTTTAATTAGGTATTGCAGCCATTTTCATTTGGGATCTGAAATGAGAGAGACACTTAATTTAGATGATAAATTGTTTGGCCTAGGACCGCATCTGTTTGCTGTGTTTATGAAATGTAAAGCCCATTGAGTACTTAAATGCTGTAAAAACAGAAGTTTTCAGGACAGGACACAAACTATTAAGAGTATGCTGTAAAAAAAAATAAATTAATAGGTTATTATTTGTTCATAAGTATTAAGAAAATAGCTTCAGAAGAAGCTTTGTTTTTCTGCTACAGGGAATGACTTTTTAAGGCTGCTTATAATTCATCCTATGAATGTTGGAATTTCTTACCAAATCTGTGGAGTTGGTAAGCTTTCATCTTCAAGTTTTCCCTGGTTTTGTTTTTGTTCCCCCTCAGCTGATCACATGTTCTGCAATATATGTAAGCCTGATTCATCTTTGCTTTTCTTTTTATACTTGGCTCTGTAATAGCAAAAAGTGGGTTTTATCTGTAGTTCTGCTTTTGCTTGGCAGTAACAGAAATTTTCAAGGTTCATATCTTTATGCCGTAAGGAGTACACAGCATTATCATCAAGGGTCTTCTCCCTTGCTACTTCTCTTTTTCTTTTATTTACTGATATTTCACAGTAACCCCTTGCAGTTACCATCAAGTGCTCAGGCCACAATAACAACATTTTGCCAAAGCTTACACTCTATGCTTCTCTCTTTTAAAAGCGATGAAAGATTTGTTTAACGAAATACAGTTGACATTTCTTTTATCCCATCATTCCATTATATGCTTATAAATTCAGGTTGAAAATAGAGCTATCATATGAATGATAAACTTTCATTATGTTAGATAGATAGCTTTTCTAACCCCTGCCCCATATTATCTCAGATGCTGTTGTTGCTTTCCCTTTAAATAGATTATTCTTCTTTTTATTTTTAAAAACATTATTCATATTTGTATTTTGGAGCCATCTGCCTTGCAGCAGTGCTGTGTGTACTTGAGTTTTTATTTCATCCAGGCAAAAGAGTGAAGGTGAGAGGAAAAGGAGAAGTGAAAGGAACGTTGAAAATTTAGCCTGGGCATTACCCAACGTCCTGTAGCGTTATGTAGAGAATCATGCATATTCCTTGTGGCAATGATTTTGGGAGGAATACAGGATTTTGTATGCTATATTGGATTGTGACACTGCGCCCACCATATGAGCCGTTTTTAGCATTATTATTTTTTAAAGTGCACATATGCCAGAATTTACACCCTGCGATGATCAAAGCTCTGCCTAGCAAACAAAGTATTAATTTTCAGTGGTACTGGACTCTGGAGAATACCAATGACTCCATGAAAAATGCGTATCTCTGGAAGTGGGACAAACAAAGAGAAAAGCTATTTATGAGAACATGGGCTTTTATGTTTTCTGAGGCTGAGTTATTTTTGGCTGCTGTTGGGCTAATGGTTGGTTGACTCCTACAATATCATTTAGATACAGGCTACTCACTGGTTTTCTGTGGAGTGAGCACAGTAGTGCTGTTTGATTTATCACTTTCCTGTGTTCCTAGCTGTTTGATATCCCTCTTTCACAATTACCTGTTTGGGAAACCGGACTATTGTACAGCAGCACAAGGTAGCTGGTGAAGCTAAGAGGAAGGCATTGCTGGTGATTGCCGGGTCTCTCTCCAGACCATTACAGAGGGATTGCAAAGCATGTACTCACACCTCGTGGTCCTTGCGGTTCGTGTGGTGTGTGTTGAGTGGAATGAGACATTCCAGTCTACACATAATCAGATGGTTTTGGCAATTAATGTAAAACTACGAAACAAGATGTGTAAGAAAGGTTGCATTCACATGTGTAGCCCTAATTTTTGTCAGCCATTAGTTGTAGTGTCTTGTCCAAAATGTATAGCTTTTCAAGTTTGTGGAATCAGGCCCGTATTAAAATAAGTGAGAAGTTGCAGTGGCAGCACCTACGACACCCCGAGTGCAAATCACCAGCTTGATGATGAGAGCCACAGGGGTGTTAGTAGGAAGTGCCTGTCCCCAACACTCTTCTTCACAACTGCCCAAGGCGTCTGCTTTCTTTTGGCCAGTGTCTGGAAGGGAAGCTGAGTGAGATGGACCTTCCCACCCACTCTGGCTGTTCCTGCCTTTTTTTTTTTTTTTACTTTAGACATCTGCATATATTTCTGCATGATAAATGCACACCTTAGAGATGCCTTTTCTGTCTACTGATTCTAAGAAGAATCTCCACGTCTACATAGATCAGAGAAATTCAAGGAACACTAAGAGGTTTTTTTTCAATAGATAAAAATTGGTTTTTCAGCAGATGGTAGTTCTTTTTGAGAAGCAGCATATTTTTATGCTGCAAATTTTCTTCAGGATTCAGGAAAACACTGCTCTGAGAAATCTCCTCCACCCAACACATCCTTCTCTCCAAAGTCTGGACTTAACTTCTCTGAAAAGCTACCCTGGTTTTTCACTTGTGAGCAGGAAGTCATGAAGAAAGGGATTGAGTATTTTTACTTCCCTCAGCAGACTTCCCAGCTTACCCATGTATCTGTCAGAGGACTAAGGGGCAGGAATGGTGTCTTCCTTGAAGACTCTTCTCCAACAGTGGCTTTACTCAGAGATATGCTGAGCTTCCCTCTGTAATCCCATGATATTTCTCTATTCCACAGTCCTGTCATCAAGGTCGTACTACAGTCTGAGCAGTGTGACGTGGAAGCTCAGCACACCGCACCATTTGTGATTGCTGTGATCATTAGGTTGCAACTAGACAGGTAGCTTTGTGTCTTTCTTATCATTAGCACTGTGAAAGTTAGTAAGAACAATATAAATAAAAGTTAAATACCCTTTTTCATTGCAAAAGTTAGTTATTAAGAAGTTACATATAGAAAAGTAAGCCAGATTTGAAGTCTTGTGTTTTGGGGGCTGATTGCCCCCCGCATCAGAGCAGCCTCCAAAAGGTAAATCTAAACCGTCATGAACAGAAAACGTGTTTCCAGTGCAGGCTGGCAAACCTGATTTTGGAAGCGGCAGGCTAGCTCCATGTTTTCTCCTGTCAGCTTGAAGAGGCCAGGGTTGACTTTGAATTGTTCACCTGAAGTCCGAGTCACATGGCTGTCACTGCTGCCCTGTCTCCAGTTACTCAACTCGTATTAGCCAAACCGAACAAAGACTCTGCTTTTTTGCAGTGTGTGCATAACCTTATGTTGATGCTAACCCAGAAATAGCAAAGACTCAAGGACACAATCTCTCACCTTCATTTCCAGAGGCCAATGCCTTGTTCTGGTTGCTCAGGCATGTGCTGCTAGTTGCTAAGCTTTCTCTGTAGCACTGGGGGCTGCTACTTAATTTCCTGTAACAATTTTCCTGGCTTGGTAATGCTGACTATAGGAACTATCTGCAAAGAATTGCCGCTACTAAAATTTCTGCTGCTACTAAAACTTCTACTGCTATCTGTCTTTCTGTAGTGATACGAGGCTTTCATGCCTGCGTTGGCTTCTGCAGTTAATTAATCTAAGTCTTTCTAATACTTACTGTGGTAAGGATAGAAAAGCAATAAACAGTGCAGATAAGGGGTGAAATAGTTTAATCTCATTAATTAACAAAATACAGAGTATCCATGCACAAATATTACTCCTCTTCTAATCATTGGGAGTTGGATGAGATGCACAAAGCCAAGAAAATATCTCTCAGCTGTAAATGAAGGTGTAGTTCAGTTAGTGTGGGTTTTTTTTGTGGTGGTTTTTTTTTTCTTTTTCTTCCCTGGTTTTAATGGCAACTTCACATCATAATCAGGAGGATGAAATTCCTGCCAGCCAAGTACATAGTTTGGACAGATTAAAGGGAAGAGGTATGAGAAATGATAATTTCTTTGTGCTCATCAGACTTCTATTGAAAATCTTGACAGGATAATTACCAAATACCTGCTTTGCAGAATGTCTAGGCAAATTTTTAAAGAGCTATTTAAAGTTGTTCGTTTACAGTCTGTCTGAAAAGTTTTTTTTCTCCTTTTTGAAGTAGTTCATTACCATTTAGAAGTGTGGAACATGTTCAAATATAGACCTTATTCTCATGTGCACGCTTGGCTGCATTCCACTGCCCACCCCCAAAGAAAATTGCCCATAATTTTTTGCATTACCCCACATACTTCGCCCACGTGCTCACCCTTAACTTTCAGCGGAACGTTATTTCACCTGATGGAAACTGTAACCTTGTTGCTTTCAACAGTCTGAATCATAGTCATAGAAAAATTAATTGTGAGAGAAATGTTCCAGTGGTCTACACAAAAAACTCTGTTTTGACTGACAGCAAAAAGTTGTTCTACTTTCAGCACGTTTTCATGTCTCATTACCTGGCTTTTCTTCACCTGCTTGTCAAACTTGAAAATGACACTCACCAAATTGTTGATTTTCAAAGAATATTCTAGATACAGGTGCCAATACCCTACCGATTTTGCTGAGAACTGAAAGACCTTGAAAGCCTCATTTTCTACTAAAGTTCACTATATGAGGTCATTTGGGCCACAAGGCCACAGATACCTACAGAAAGGTGACAGTTGTTGTAGGCACCTGGTGGGCAGGGCTAGAGTTAGTGCAGGCTTTTTGGGGAAGGATGAAGAGACCTTGGTGAGTAGTGGGCTTGTAACAGATGAAGTGGAGCCCACTAAAACTAATTGTTTCAAGTTCTTGCAACTCAGTGTGAGTCATCCAGTACCATCATTAATACAGTTGAACAGGGATGACCTGTATCTACAAGAAGGAGATTTCCCTGAATGGAGGCATGGTAAGCAATATTTCATGATCCCCTGCCTTGTTGGATCGTGCAGCGCACAGATCAGCTAACCAGCGTGCACCAGACATGACCAGTGAGTAGCCTGCAGACTGGCCAGCTGGTTCTGGCAACCAAGGCAGGCTTTCAGTAACCACCCTTCCTGCCGATGCCAAGATCGTTGTGAGACCACATGTACACCTTTCATGTGACGCGGGCACCTGAATTTTGGTTATGTCAGGAAACAGGAGGTGGGGACCCCAGAAAGGATGACCACAGATGAACTGCCTTGCTATGGGTAGCTGCAGTCAACTAACTGGTGTATTTACGTAATTTCCCAAAGTGATGTTCTGGACCCATAGCTATAAGGTCAATTATTGTAATATTTAAAGCTTACAGTTTGTACTTTTATATAAAGATAAGAGAATAAATTAAGTGCTGGGCTTATAATTAATTCTATATCACGTTCATTGGTACATTGAACTGCATTGCTTCACAAGAAATGCGCAGTACAGATTGTGCTACGAAGCATTTTTTAATGGAATTCTAATTTCTCTATTGCTTCTTTTTCTTTGAACAGTTTATGAAGAACCAGAAGACCCCAGTAACAGATCATTTTTTTCAGAAATCATCTCTTCAGTGTCAGATGTCAAATTTAGTCACAGTGGTAGATACATGCTAACAAGAGATTACCTCACTGTCAAGGTTTGGGATCTGAACATGGAAACAAAGCCTGTAGAAACGTACCAGGTGGGTGTCTCCTACATCTTGAAATGCAGCAATATAAAAGCATCCCTGTTCAAAGTTTCCTAAACTTCTTATTGCTTGGTCTGAGAAGCGGCTAGCTAAGAGAGCTGCTAATCGAGGTGGTTTCAAAACCTGAAAGTGGCGTCCTTGTAGTTGCAAAAGGGCAATTTCAGCATCAGTAAGGAAGTGTAACGCCTGGGGACTCAGGGTAACACTCACTGCAGATTAGGCTCTTGAAAGAAATGATGCTTCTAACAAGGGAAATAATATCTTCACTTTGGCATCTGTTTTCGAGTGGTGTATTTCACTATTAACATTTAAAAGAGACAGAGGAAAGGATTTTGTGAGTTGCTTAGCATTCTGCTCCCACTGGGACTGCGGAGAGTTTACACCTTTGTCATTTCAAAACTTTTTTTAAAAATCCATCTATGCATTTCTCCCTTGTGCCAAGTTCTAGAAATGATCAGTTTTAAACCCCAACGTCACCACTGACACAGCAGTTTGTGAATGCCAGACAGACACATCTGGTTGCTTGAATTCACTGCGATATTATCCAGACAAAATGCCAGTGGCTCCAGCCAGCGCTGAGTTTGTACTCTGACATCTGTTCTGTTTGGCAATAGAGGGCTGAGCTTACATTTTTTGACTCTGCCTTGAAGAAGGAAAATATGTCTGTGACACAGAAACTGCTTGTTACGAAAACGCGATGAGAAAAAACTGTTAAGGTACTACAGAAGAGTATGCAAAGCTGGAAAAATGGCATTCATCTGGCTCGTACTGCTTACGTAGAGACGGTCCTGTGACACTGCTGGAACAATCCCTTGTTTTCTGTGTCTGTATAATGGCAGGTGGGTACAGGAGTTCACAGTAACTAGCATTAAGATTGGTTTTAAAATAACATTTAATGAGAGTTTGGTAGTGTGACTTGTCAAAACAACCAAAATTTGACATCAATAACATTGGAGGTGTGTATTAGTTAGTGTTTAGTAGATGAAGTGGGCCCCAGTGTTTTCCAATGCACCCGTTACGTTTTGGTGGGTACTCTTCATTGCATCTCTTGTTAGCATTGGACAGTCTGAGCCTGTATACCTTTAAAACTACAGAATTGGTTTTGCTCTGAAAATGGCAGTACTTGTAATGCTAAATGTGTTAGAAATGTTGATATGCTGTGAAAATCCAGTGGGAGGGTACAGGCGAGACTGTGTTTTATATAACAGAAGCATATCTTAGATTTTAGGACCTTAGGTAATATATTATTTTGCACTTATGCTAACAGAGTAGGCAGCCCTGTCCCTGGAGAGGAATAATAGCTGGTCAAGCCAACCTGTTTGTCTTTACTTTGACATCTGCTTTTATCTCCTCATGTAGGTAGCTGTGAAACAAGCTGGCCACCTGTAAATCAGTCTGACACCCAACAGTGGGGCCAATTAAAAAGTTATATTTCTCCATGCTAAGATGTGGAAAATGACTATAATGTAAAATTTTCAGTACTCATTATTGCAATCAGAAGCTTATTGAAAAAACCCCACCAAAACTCACAACAATGCTGTGAATATAACAGTGTTCTTGCCGCCTTGCTTTAACCTATGGATTGCATTTCATTTTCAAATACTTAGGCAGTGCCTTGTAACGTGTATACAGATGCAATGCTGAGCATTGCAGTGGACTAGAGGAGAATCTGGAGAACTCAGGGGCCGTAGGAAGCCAACAGCACAGGGCTGCATAGGATTCATACAGTCCAACTGCTCTGGGCAACCTTTCATGTTTTTCAACTGCACAGAGTTCTGTTTGTAGAGAAAAGTGGTTTAAATTACTCTTTTAAATAATTTGTCTTAGAGGTATCTCTCACATACATAAATCTCATATATAAACTTGGAAATCTCTCAAAAAGTTGTTTTGTTTTGTTTTGTTTTTTTTTGTGGTATATCACCCAAAGGCAACAAATATACCTAACATTTTCAGTTATGTATCCACGTAACAATGCTGGCATGTATCTCATTAAAAGATTGAAAGATATTAATTATAAGATGGAAAGGTGATCCACTGCATGGTAGCCATTTAGATATTGTCTAGCTGAGAGTCTCATGAAAAGGGTCACAGCAGGAGATTTCCCCACAGAGTTGTAAGAAAGAGCAAAGCCTATAACTGTACTGCTTCATTATCAGGTTACAATTTTAGTGTCACACCAAAAAAATTGAATTCCTCATGCAAGTTCTTTTTCCTATCAACGCTGTGGCTAAAAGAATGCTATTACATAGAGCAGCCTTGCTGAAACATGTTGTCTGCTGACTGATTCAACATGATTTTCTCCTGTTTATGCTTCCCATAAAAGAAAAAAAAAAGGCGGAGTATGGTGCACTGGACAACACTAAAAAAGCAATACAGTGGAATGGCCAGTGCTAGAAAGTCGCAAGGCAGCCCTGCCTAACAGGATACTCTTTTGATGCTGTCCAGGTGAATTACCCCAGCAGAACCATGCCAACAGCAACCTGAGGCGAACACGTTCATAGGTGATAATAACCTGATCCGCTTTTGGTCTGTTCCACAGGGGTTTGGACTAATGTGTCACTTCCTGATCGGGTCCATTCAGACCCAGTGAATTAGCTCCCCGTGTAGTCACGGTGCTGTGTTAGTCTGGAGCACAGAATGATTAGATAGTTTCATGAAGGTCTGACCAAAACCAGTGCAATGAAGAAAAGGAGACTACCTATGGGAATTAGGAATGAATTTGGTTGGGTTTCAAGTACTATTCATATGTGGTGAGAACAATATGTACAGACAAAGCAAATCTGATTTTTACCCTCGGTTGGCAGTGGCAGATGAATAAGGTAAAAATTACCTATATCTTCCAGTTAATTTTTCATGGTTGTTCTGAGGGTCTGAATGTGGTCAAATGTAGTAATCAGATGGTCCATGTGAAAAGCAAGCAAGGCAGTAGTGCAAGTTTGCAGACAGTCAAGAAGAGCTGAGACCTTGAAGAGATCAGTAAGAAATCTGAGAGAGAAACTTCAAAATGCTTTTTGACAGAACTGATAGAAAGGCACAGCTCCAAGCTGTGGAGTTGGACACTTTGCCAAGGGTATATACATGACAGTGGTCATGACAGATGGCTGCTGGAAATGGTAACAAGAGGAAGACCTAGAAATGACAATCAATGAGGCAAATGCAATCTACTTCCTTCTCCTGCCTTACCCAACCTTTTTATTTCTTCCAAGTGTTGGAAGCTCACAAAGACGATAAGGAAAGACCTCCAGTTCTGTAACAAATTACACTGCTAACACAAAAAGGCTTTAAGTAAAGAGAAAATAAAAGGCTTTAATTACAGAGGGTGCAAGAAACTGCATCAGTACTAAAACTGTTCTGACCTATTACTCACCGTGAGGGTAAATGCATTTGTGAAATGTTTTATCTGCATCTACCATTTGCCTGTTATTTGCTGTATAAGACGTTATTTGTTGATACACAGCTCAGTGTTCACTCATCTATTAATGAAAATGGATCCATGACTAAAATTTATAATCCTTAATAACATTACATTACCAGTATTCTTCGGGTACTGTACAATTTGGCTATTGAAAATGGGTTAGTTGAAAAAAAAAAAAACAAGTGAAAAGTCATTGTCCCTTGTCTAGTCTTGGTAGAAGTTATCTTGCTTGAAGAAATGTTTATGCCCTCAGGCTAGAGGAGGATGCTGAGCATCCGTGACCAGGAACAGTCTCCCTGGACTTGCAAGATCCAGTACCTCTGTATGCCAAAGCTAAATTATGCCCCTTGGCTATGGGATTGGTGTGTGTGCTCAAGAGGCCATCCACACGTCTTTGTTTTATGGTTTCTACAACTAGAAGAGAACATCAGGAGTGAAAGTGCATTAGTAAATTTGTCTAGGCAGGGATTTTCTAGCTCATTATTTCCTTGAGGAATGAAACCAATCATCCAGAAGGAAAACTAATCAAATTCAGCAAAGGGTTGAAATCGTTTGCATGAGATCTATCTCTTTATGATAACCCTTGTTCAGCAGAGATGTGTGGACCAGAGGAGAGGTCTTCTGCTGCTTAGTCACCCTTTTCAAGTATGTAAGTGAGAATTTACAATGTTGTTTTTAAGCCTCAGCCAAATAGGAGGTATCCTTGGGCTAAGTGAGTGTTCTAATTTGCAGCCTGTGCAACTGCAACCCTGTACCGTACTTGGCTTCTGAAATACCTTTCCCAAATTTATGTGGTACATTACAGGTTCTTTTAATAGAGCCAAGTTCTTTCTGCCACCACAAGTGAGAGTCCACTTATCTTGGAATATGATGTTTTTGTTACTATTTAAATTAGATTTCTTGCACATTAATTAGCACATCTAGGATATCATCTGGTGAAATGTCTTTGGGAATTAGGCTAGCACTGAGAAAATCACCCAAGCAGGAAACAAACATGTTGAAGAGGGGTGGTCTGCAGCCTGCTGAGGGAGGTATGCTTCATGCCTTCCTGCAACAATAATTCTGTAGCACCTGGTTAATTGGGCTGTGGAAAAGTACAGATAGCTTTTTTAGAGTTTAAACACGGTATCTTCTGCAAAGCTACCAATCTGTGCAGCATATTTTGAAAGTGAACGTGGGAGATAAAGCAGAAAGTGGGGAACTCATTGTGGAGTTTTATGTTTTGTTTTATTTCAAGAATAACAACAGTTATTTTCTTTGAAACAGGTCCATGATTACCTTAGGAGCAAGTTATGTTCCCTCTATGAAAACGACTGCATCTTTGACAAGTTTGAATGTGCGTGGAATGGATCAGACAGGTAATCCATCCTTATGTCCATCACTGTCTTCATTTAGCAAATGAGCTCCCATATGATGGGGAACAATCTGAAAGTAAAGTTTTACACATGGTTATATTCCACATCAATTTACATCTTCACATATCAGTGTTCAGGTTGATACAAGGTGTTTGGATATTGGTGCAGTTGTGTCTCTGACCTCATTAGACAGGATGTGTACCTTGTTAATCTTGGCTCATACCTAAGGGGAAAAAACCCCTTCAAATTCTGTCCATTTTCCCCAAAATCATAAATAGGCTGCAAAAGTTAAAAAGAATGCTGCCAGTTTGCACCACCCCACCAACACACTAAAGAGGCTTGTGTGATCCAGTATTTACATCTGAGCCGCCTCATAAATCCAGTTCATTTACTAGAAACAGGGAGCGAGGAAAGACAGTCACGGGTACCCACTGATTCTCTGCAAACTGCTGCCAAATGACAGTTCCTTGTGATACCTACCTCCATCAGAGCAGTCCCTTTCCCTCTGTCCTGTTTTTTATCTGGGATGTAATATCTGGTTGAATATTTTCATGTGAAGTACTGGCACAACAAGTCAAAGAGTGCAAGCAAGGATGCAACGTGCTGATGCCGTAATCTCAGCAAATGGTGGCAGTACTTCAGAAGTAGGAATATTGTACAGGAAGAACTGAGCAGCCGAGAGGACTGGGGTAATAGAAGTGGATGAAATCCAAGAGTATAATGCAAGGTGAGGATTTTAATTAAAAGAAAGCACAAACCTTCATCTTATCAGTTGGAAACAACTCACAGGAACACTTGTACGCTAGGTGACTGTGGAAGGGATTAGCAGTCTACAAAATGTACGTGAAAGAGCAAAGGAGCCAATTTTGAATGGCACACAGTGACTTCTGGCTCAGCAGAGCTGGGAGCCAAGAGGCAAAAGTTTGGCACTTGCTGAGAGCCTGGAACTGTGCCTTCAGCTCACAGCCTCTCATTTGGGAAAAACGGTCCGTCTCATTGTGTTTGAAGCAGGCCTGCCCCCATGGACTGGGCAAGGACAATGAAACAGAGTGTGGGGCAGCTGTGAACAAGGCAAGTATGATCCTTGAATGGACAAGACTGGGATATCCAGCAGAGAAAGGAGTAGTAGTGACATTATGTTAGGGTTTTACTCAAAGACCTTTGGACTGCAGTTACACACTTGTCCCTCATCTCCAAGGTGGATGAACACCTTGGCAAATGGACAGCTGCTCTAAAGAGAGGAGAGGGCAGGAGTTTGGTTTTGATCAGCTCAGCAAAAGAGAAGCCAAGATTGTACTTGCTTCTTCTAAGTATATCAAGGAGGTATACATAGGGAGGAAGAGGATCTAGCTAAGATCAATGTGAATGATAATGACACAACATCAAATAGGTATCGAGTGACAATAGGTAATTATAGCCTGGAAATTAGAGGTAGTTCATACCTGTTCAGACAGTGACAATGTCTAGCAGTCTTCCCATCCTGAGTAGTGGAGATGTAAGAGGCCCAACTCTTTTCATGATGGTGCTCAGGAAATTTTTGAAAGCAATTAAATGAGACATTGGTTAAATGAGAAGCATCTGAACTTGGAATTGCAGAACAAGATGTCCTCCAGTTATGTGTTCCACAAATGCAGATAAAGGGTAATGACGTACACTGTGCAAGGAGCATCTTCTCTTTGGACTACTTTTCTTTGCTTAGTTCTTGCACCTGCCCAATGGAGAGATTCTGTCTTTAGTAAGAAATAGAATTGTTACTTTGTGTTGCTTATTATGAAAATGATACTATTTATTTCCATTATCTCTGTTGTCTGCATGTTTTCTGACGAGGATTAACTCAGCATTGAGTAGCCCTTGTGATAAGAACTGCTGGCCATTTAAAATGACATAGGTGGACCACACTGGGAAAAATCCTTCCCAGATTGCTATGAGTACAAGTTGGGCACCAGCTCTTGTGGAAGTGGCTTTGATGTGGTCAGAAAGTGGGAACGATCCACAGACATTTTAGGGGAAGATGCAGGTTTTGGGGGTTTTCTCTGAACCTCCCAAACCCATGCATGAATGGATGTTTTAGCAGAGGGCTGTCTCAGTAGACTGGTTACTGCTTGAGTTTGGTCTTACTAGAAATAGCAAGACTAAAGCATTTCTTAGAAATATGGACAGTGCTGATCCCTGCCTAAATCTGGCACAGAACAGTGCAATTAAATCATTTAGATGTTGTGAAACTTTGACAAAGATTCAGGGCTTTTCGGGTCCTTTAAAAACCCATTTTGCTTATCCTTGATGGGAATTCCTAGTGCATTGTACAGGATGTACAGACACGTGTTCCCAGGCCCAGAGTCTTTCTCCTGTAGTCAAATGAAGTGCTGCCATTCTCGTTAGTGCGGTAAGACCACTCTCTGGGTAGTTGCCTGGTAATAATAGAAATATTATTCAATATCAGGATTTAAAGTGAGCATAATATTTTCATTCCTACTTGACAGATCAGACAGATCAATGCAGTGAGTAATTATTAAGTGGGAACATTAGATTGTGAGGGCTTCATTTACTGTACTGCCCAGACACTGGGGCGTTGTTAGTTGTGCACAATTACCAAATCCGTCACTAAACACAATATGCTGCTCTTAATTGTAAGAAACTATTGAGTAGAGTAGCTGGCACCATTTGACAAAAGGTAAGGGTTCTCTTTAATTTAGTTGTTTCTTTTTAAGAGACAAATGTATCAGCATTCATGTTCATCTTTTGATGAACATTCACTCTTCTGAGCTTCTTGCTTCTGTGTATGACAAGTATTGTACTGATTTGCTACACAATACAAGGATTTTTATTTTGTTTTGGTGGACCATAATTTAAATTATATTTGGGTACCAGTAACTCTTAAAGAACAGTTCATTTGAATAGTAAGGTTGCATAATTTGATCCTTTTGTTATGTGGGGTTTTTTTTTAAAAGGACTGCTGCTGAAGGTAAGCAATGCCTATTAACAATGGTACTGTTAAGAGATGCTGCAGTACAGTGTTTATATTATTAATGTGTCTACATAACATTAATAATTGCAGTTCTAAACATTTTTATCTTCTGCAGACTTTAAAGCTACAATGACAATTTAAAGTGACAGGATTGTTCAATTCAAAATGAAAGCATGTTTATTATTTAGGTGAAAATACTTGTTATTAATTTTTGTCATTACTAAGGAGTTAATCTAGGCTACGATAGAACCTGATGGTGGGGCTGTTTACAAAAAAAATCAATGTACGTGAGCTCTGATTAGAACGTGATTGATGCTCAGTTACTCCAATGAACAGGAACTAATACGATCAGACAGAGCCAATCTCATTTGCTGAAGGGCGCATTAATCACTATGTACTTTGGCAACAACAGTGGTCAGGGGAGGGAGTCAAGCAGGGGTCTTACACTAATTCAACCAGATGAGCACATATTATCTGTAGACGAGTATATTACACTAAAATCATGCCATCTTTACTGTACGTACCTCATTACATGACTATGTAGAGTATGTGAGCTCTATTGATACACCGATAATTTAGTTCTTCCATCCACTTCCAAAGTCAAGTCTTCTAATAATGACCTTCAAGACACTGTTTTCTTCCCACTGTCAACCAAACTTACTTTGATATTTAAGTTTTATCTCAAAAACTAGCATTTTTGCAGCTGTTGGTGAGTTAAAGAAGCCAGTAAAAGCAAAAAATAACATAGTATTTCTATGTGTTGGTAAGTGAATACCTTAATTACTATTCTTTTTTTTTAAGATTTCAAATGAATGAGTGTCTGAGAACCCTTCCAGGGAGACTTCTGAACACCATCATGATAAGTGATACGCTGTAAGCAGATGAGTGAAGTCACATACAACTGTTCAGTCAGTCCTTTCCTCCTGAACTGTCATTCATCCCACTGAATATCCGTCAGCCTTCACTCTAATCAGGCGGAATTGGCAGGTCCCAGTGGATGAGATGTTAACAGTCCATTCTTGTCTGGCAGCACGCTCCATGCTGAAGAGCTAGAAGACATCACTTTGTTCTCAAGGCTGGGCATGTCAAATATTAGCTTGGAAGGACTTGGGGATCCCCTTTTGAATTCCCAGTCTTATCCTAGCCAGCTGTACTGGAGTGCCACAACGCTGAACCCTGTGTCTCAAGATTTTCCATCAGCATACACCCCAAGAAGTTCCTTCTTTGTGATGGGGAGTCAGTTGCTTCACAGAATGCAGCATAAAGGAAAACTCCCGAGTACGCCAGCAGGCCCCCACTGCTGGCAACAATGCTTCCTCCTTTCCCTTTGTTGTAACAAATCTCATTTTTAATTCCTATGAAAAATGTTTTTGAAGAGTTTTCCTGGAATGAGTCCTTTCTTCTCATAAGGTCAGCTTGTCACGAAACCAGATCTGCTGGACCTTGTGTGTCAGTCCTAGGAGACTGCAGATGTGCTGTTCTGCACTGGTACTCATGGTAGTGAAATCTTGCAAATGTAGGGTCTCAAAATATAATTGGGGAGACAGTTTCAGGTCAAAGAAATGGTCCCTTTTTGTGCTGGGTGCCTTGAGGGACTTCTTTGCAGAGATTTACAAGTCTGGAGACAGGATCTGGTAGAAGCTGCTCTGTGAGTCCTCCCCTCACACCTGCCTGGATTCTGTCATCCTTAAGCCTGGGGTGTGCTGGTCCTTGAAGCTCTGCCCAGCCTTAGTCCTGTCACACCATCCCATGACTTCCATGGTCTTTTGAGCAACAGTGCAGGAGGGGAACTGTGACACGAGCTGAATTTCTCCAGACAATAGAAATCTGCAGGCGTAGAAAAATTTCTGTGCATCTAGGAAGACTAATCTGGGCCAGAGCTAGCCTAAAAATTATTATAAAAGAGGCTTTAAAAAACACAAAACAAACAAACAAAACCCCCAACAAACCCAGAACAAAACAATGTGAAGCAAGTCTGGTTTGCTTTTAAGCTAGCCTTAATTCCAACTGATGTCCCCAGAGCTTGAGGGCAAACCCTGACAGCCAGGAAGGCAGCTGAATGGAGCAATTTTGATAAAGTGGTGTGTGCAAGGATGGCAGCAACATGGATGACATTTAAGAGCTTGGCTTACAATAAAGAAATCTGAACAAAGTATGGGAATAACAGACAGGAGAAAGACAGAGATAGGCAAATTCTTAGTGACTGATATTTTTGATGAAATCTCAATGCCTAAAAAATATTGTGGGAGATCTCATTGCATTTAGTACAAATGATGAAATCCTATTCAGATACCCTTGAGGCTGGTGAAGTAGGGAATTTGTTGACCTTCCAATAGAAGCAGAACTTTAGAGAGGGAAGTCACGTACTGAAGCATTTCATTTAACAAAGAGTCATTACCAAAACCAAAATATTGAGAGCCAGATGTTTTAATTTATTAAGATGCTTAAAGATCCTGAAGCCATCAGTAGTTGTTAGAGTGGTGCTGTAGACTGTAAAACTATGGCCCTGAATTAAATACCAGTGCTATAGCTACTGGTTGTCATGTTCAGCCCAAAGGAGAAGATGAGGATGGAAGCCCAAAGCCCTTGAGGGCTGAGCAAGTTGTCTGTGAGAGTAAGCAAGGCTGGGGGTAGTGGAAGATGGCAAAGGTGAGCAGTGAGACCTCCACAAGGAAGATGGAAGAGGTGAGAGGAAAAAATAAGAAACCGTGAAAGGGAAGTGAGTGAAACAAGACAAGACAGAGCAGGGAACAGAGCATGAAGCTAGGGAGGACACTTCAGTGACAGGAGGTTTTTTAAAAATTTTAGAGCAGGGTAGAGGGAAATGGTAAAAAAGGAGAGGAAAAGAGGGGGAGGGAAGGGAAAACCTAGCTGAAAAGTGTGGTAAAGACCAGAGTCAAGACTGTAGGGGAAGAAAGAGAAAAAGAGAACAGAATTAGAACTAGGCAGGGAGTAAGAAGAAAAGTCAGTAAAATAAAAGTAGGATTGGACTGTACTGGGGGTTTCTCTTTCCCCTTTGACCTTCTGTGGGAATACATTTGTCCTGCTTGTAAAGAAAAAAATAATGGCTAAGACTTTGGGCCCCATGTGAAGACTTGAAGTTTGGCCATGAGATGCCTCAGATTGTGTCATTGATAAGCAAGAATCCCCCAGTGCCAGTGCAGGCTGGAGGAATTAGTAGCATTTAGTGTTGTCACTCAAAACACGCAAACCTGAAGAATTGTCAGAAACCCTCAGACCAGGGAGACCTTGGAGCAGCTCTGAAGGAGGGAGCACAGAGTACTCCGTGTGCTCTGCAGAGCCGCACCACGTGGCAAGGAAAACGTGTTCCCCTCATGGGGCAGGGCGGGAGGTTTGGCGTGGGGCTGTGCTAACACATTTGGGACCCTGCAGATACGGAGTGTTGCCTCTTCCTTCCAGAGCAGTGGCTCCGTGCCAATACATGAAATATAGACAGTGGTAGCCATGTCGCTGCCACTGGGGTTTTTTCCCATTTTTTTGCTTTTTTGCCTTTTAAAAAAGTATTATTTTTTTTAATCCTGCTGCCTGTATCTATGGTGGTTTGAGGTGGGTACACTCAATCAGCAGCTTTGCTCCAGCCCGAGCTAGCAGCACGCTGCTCCTCAGCGTGCACTGGAGTGTGTTCTGCGTCCTAAATACCCCTGCATGGTGGAGATGACAGTACCTCTGACCATGTGTAGCACAATTTGTCAACCTACTTTCTAAGTAAGATTAAATGGGGTTAGGCAGAGCTTTTTTGGGCCTACGAATTAGTGTGGGGTGTTTTGGGTGAGGGACTTCATTTGGTTTCTTAAACCAGCCTCACTTGCAAGGGGTTTGTGCAAGCAGTCGTCGTAATGCTGCTGTGCAGAGCAAAGAGTCTGGAAATACAGAACAGGCTCTTCCTATACTCAGCTACAATTTTTATTCATATATGTATATAAAATTCTCCTTATCGCATACATTCCATTATTGTACATTATATTTTTCTGAACAGGAATAAATTGCAGGCCTGCATCTAGTTCTCACTCTCTTTTATTGTTATTTTAAGCAGCAGGTAAGGTTATAATCCATCTGTGTTTGTGACCTTGAACAAGAATGGGCACTTTCTCATTTACATAATGCTATTTTTTACTGAGCCATTAAACTGCAGAACAACAGGGCCAGCATGAGAAGTAGTCATCTACATATGTTAAAAAAAATAACTGCAGTAAATCCAACCGAAGCAAGCAGACTTTAAAAATATGTGAGAGTTCAAGAAATTAAAAAGCAAATGGGCTGTAAAGGCAGTTTTACTGCAAGCAAAACCTCCTAAAATAAGATTCGTGACAAACACCTCTCTGCCGTTGGTGTGCTGGTACTCCACCTGCATGTAAACCGCTCCCATTACCGTTCCTGCCTTCATCTGGAGGGATGCTCCTCATTCCCTGGGCAACCACGGCTCCGCAGCCCATGGCACAGGGTGCCCCAGCGTTATGTTTCAAATTTTTGCTTGGGGAGAAAAAAAAAGAGACAGGACTGTGCTGGGTTGTTTCCATTACAAATTGTGTATGTTAGCGCTGAGATATGAAATAACCTCGACTTTTTCATGTTGTGAATAACCATTACAGCGGGAGCCATAATGACAAGACATGGTGATTTGGAAGGAGTGAAACATTAGATTTACTGCTGTTGATTCAGTTTCTGAAATGGGCACTAATCTTGATCAATAGGCTTTCTGCAGCTTCCGGGACACATTTTATCAAGCTGTCATACTGACTTTTTTTTTTTTTTTTGTGTGTGTGTGTGTAGCTTGTGAGGTTGTTAACTTACTAAGCAGGATTGTGCCAGGTCTTTGTGGTGGGGAAACCTCACTGCAGACACCCCATGGGCAGTTACTGCAAGGCAGCTCCCTGCCAGGGCTGGCCGCCCCTGCGGATGGCCAAGTGCCTCTGTTTCCCATCCCAAACTCCGCGGCGGAGCAACGGCGCAGTCAGCGGTGTGCTGCCTGCAGACCTCAGGAAAGCAGCCTCTCGACAGGGAGAAGGCTGGGGGCGAGCTATTGCTGAGGGCAGTGCATGCTGTGTCTCTGTGCCATGCCTATCTGATTTGCAGCAGTTTCCTTTAGCGCTTCAGGAGCTGCAAAAAACTCAGTGTGGAATCAGCTGTCATCAAACTCCAGTATGCCATCAGCGAACATGGAAGCAGGGTGGAGCTGACGGTCCTGCTAGTGATTCACAGCGTATAATCCAGCTCACCCGCTCTAGTTACCCTACAGTGGCTCTCAAGCGAAGGGAGCTGCTGTCAGTCAGTAGCTGCGGTGCAAAAGCCGTTAGCTGCACAGCTCCCACTTGTGCGTTTTTCAGTATATTATTCATTTGTATTACAGTAGCTCCTAATGGCCCCAAATGAGATCAAGGCAACACTGGCTGGAGGCTGTGCCCGTAGTGTAAGGCAGCTCCCGAATCCAGGAGCACCTAATCTAATCAGCTAGTGAGCGTCTGTGTGGCGGAAAGTATAGTTTATGCCTTTGAGTTCTCCCACGGCTGCGTACGCCGTGGTCTCCTGCTGCTCGACACAGGTCCCCCCCTAAGCGGGAAACAGCAGCAAAGTGCTCAGGCAATGTAACTGTCACTGGAGATGGAGGTTAGTTTATTAAATGCAAAGCACATGAAATACGCTCTGTTGGGCTGTACTGGAAAGGCAAATAGTCCCCGATTGCCTGAGTCGTAGAACTGTACAGCTTTTCCTGTGCAGACCTGACTGTTGGGGGTGGATTCCCCTTCCAGAATGGAAATTTGGAAAAAACGCCCTACTGGGGGCTGAGACGGGAGAGTGGAATATGGCCCTGGCTTCAGATGTGGAAAAAGTTCGCAGAGGATGAGCTTTCCAACAAGGCTCTGAAACCCGTGATTATGCTAATCCAATAACCTGAGGGCCATGGATGAAATCCTGAATTCATTAAAGTTAGTGGCAAAATATCCTCCCCCAGGGACTGGGGGAATGAAGCAACTGGCAATCCATTATTTCAAACTACAAGCTGATTAATGGGGTAATTTTTATACAGATCAAGGTATGTTTTCTGTCCCTTTCTCCCAGACCCAGAAATATATCCTGACTTGAAGCTTCATTCAGACTTCATACAAGAGAAGACAGAATCCTGTTTATTATCAATGTGTTTATTTCTAAGAAGCGTTGCAGATACAAATTTTAATGGTGTCTAGACTTGCAAGGTCTATGGCTTCAGAAGGAGAAAGAGTTTATTCTGGAAAGAAATGTACTTGTGCAAACTCAAAGTGACTTTTCAGAACCTTTCAAAGCATCTTTCTTTCAAATATTCATTAAAAAATATAATTACCTAGTAAACGTTGCTATTGTATCACAAGGTTTGAAATACTTGGAATTATTTTTTCTAAAAGACTTTTTCTAGAATCATGGTAAATCTCACCTGTCAGAAAAGGTAAGGCCCTGCAGAAAGAAAAAAGCCTGAAATATATGACCCTTAAGTGCTTATAAAAAGCTGGAAGGTAATTAAAAATGATGTAAAATGTCTTACTTTTATTGTTTTGTGAAGTCAGTCTCATGACGTCACTTTCGTGTATGCTTCAGGATGCCAGTTTTGGGGTAACTGTAATTTTCATTGAATATTCTGACAGGGAAAGAGAAGACATCAGTAGAAGAAAACTATTCACTCCAGGGAATACTGGGAAAAATCCCGTTTTATATTCTTTCCCAGCTGAAACCAGATGTCTAATCCTAAGGTTAAAGCTCAACTGTCCTGATCCAGTGATGTTAGCAGACACCCCACAAGCCGCTGTGTAATTTTTGTTTTGTTCTCTCTCTCTTTCTCTCTCTCTCTCCAGTGTGATAATGACAGGCGCATATAACAACTTTTTTCGAATGTTTGACCGAAATACCAAGCGGGATGTTACCTTGGAGGCATCCCGAGAGAGCAGTAAACCACGAGCTATTCTTAAGCCCCGGAGAGTCTGCGTCGGAGGCAAACGGAGGAAAGATGACATCAGCGTTGACAGTTTGGACTTTACTAAGAAGATCTTGCACACAGCGTGGCACCCAACTGAGAACATCATTGCTATAGCAGCGACAAACAATCTGTACATATTTCAGGATAAAGTGAACTCAGAAATGCACTAGATTTATCAATATCCCTCTATATTTACAAACCAGCCTCTTGAGAGTTGTAGAAGGATGTGATCTTCACAAAAATTGTGGCTTCTGTGGTGGGATTTGTAGGTTGCATCCTTTCATCCCTCAGCCTGTATCATTACTGGTGGCAAGCCAACTATTTTCCATCACTGCAACTGTATGAGTAAAAGGCACGACTGCAAATCCAGTACTGTGGTCTGTATCGGTTCCTTTAAGCAAACAGGGGTATTTATTCACTTTGGGAGTGTTCCTGAGGAGGGCTGAGGCTCCTCAACTCCCGTCAGTCCTTTCGAGGGTCTCAGTGGTTCACAGGACCATGCTGTTGTGGTGCACTGCCTGCTTTTGCAGTCCACAGCATTTACCACATTGTTAGAGCTTTTTGCCTCAATCTCTTGATTATTCCTTTTTTTTTTTTTTTTTTCAGTAACCTTTTCTTGTCTTTCAACTAAGGCAAGCCTGCTTGCGTGAATGGATAGCCACATCCCCTTAGAGCATGTGGCACGTTGGAGGGGCCTCATGACAATTGTAACTGGAAGCAGAATCCCTGCTGGTGAAAAGCTGCCCTGTCTCACCCGTCCCATTCCCTCCGTTACAACACCCTCTTACTTATTTATTCACTCACATTAATTTGTGCTTCAACTTCCCGAGTGAATAAGTGACAGACTGGTGTAGTTACTCCGCCAGCTTATTTTAAGAAGTTTATTTGCCATAGATCTCTTTGCTCTGTTTAAAACAATAACTAGTATCTTCATCACATGGAGGACTATTAAAAAACTTGACATTGTCCCTCCAGAGGGACTGGCTGGTCAGACACAGCCTGGCAGGTAACACACGAACTCGTCCCACCGTTTGGGGGTGGGAGTTCTGGGAACCTTGGCTAGAAGTGCTGTCCTTGAAGGCAATGATCGACTTCAGTGGGAGCAAAGTGACATCATTGCTAGACACTTCAGCGAGTCCCTGGTTTGTTGATTGCAGCATGGGTGTTTTAATCCTGAGCTTTGGGGAATACAGGCGATGCCAGGGTATCTGTACCTGTAGAAAGAACGGTACTGCGAGATGCAGCTCTGCTCAGTGAATTCTAACGCTTTTGAACGAGTCCACTGCTGAGAGACAAAATTATTCCTGGAGAAATATGAAAAATCAAAAACTCCAAATCAAACAAACCCTTCTTCCACATAAATATTGTTAGATCTCTGTTTTAAAATGAGTAGTGATGTAATTGGAAAAGGAAAGTACAGGCAATTGGTGTAGCGCATGCAGGAATTACATGGGAACGGTGCAGTGGGCAGGGAGTCTGCTTAATCCAGGAAGAGAAAGTTCTGCTGCATCTCTAATAGCTCTGGCAGAAAAATTAATATCCCAGAGGATTTCTCCTCAAACCGTGAATAAAAGAGCACAACTCAGATGACCTGTTAATCTGCCCATATTAAAACTCCTCAGAAAAAAATAAGTCTTTAAGCCATTATGCACTGATTTCTTGGTAGGTGGAGAATGTACTGACGAAGGGATCTGCATGCTTTTATATTTTGGTTTGGGGGAAAGGGTAGGTGAAAATCTGCTTACAACAATTAAAAAAACCCAACCAACTACAGCTTTTATAAGACATCTTAACACAACACATGAAATCTGTATGTTTGAAGTTTTCTAGATCAATGCTGTATATTTTGTGTGTAGAAGCACAAACGCATGTGCATCAGTTTCCAGCCACACTAAACAATAAGGTATGAAATGTGTAGGTTAATTTTAAAGGGAATGAGGAATGTTTGTTTATAAAATACTGTATGCTGTAGCAGGCATGGACAGTATATGTACATATTTATTCTAATGAGATTTCACAAAATTGCTTTTCTTTTTTTTTTTCCTTGTAAAAAGGTTTAAGAATGTGGTAAATTGTATAGAAAACTTGTTAATGCCAAACTACTGCTTCAAGAGTGTCATACAATTTCTTTGATTTTTGGCCTCCTCCATTAACCTTTGCAGCTCAAAAAAAAAAAAAAAAAAAAAAAAAGCTATCAGCTCATATTGGCATTTACAGCTAGAAGTACTGTAAAACATATATTTAGCTTTTAACATTCTCAAGTAAGATTCTATAGATAGCTTATTATAAAGCAGATCTTAATACAGCATTTTTTGGTTTTTAATTTGAAGTACCTTACTCTGTTACAGCTTTGGGTACCAAAAAGAACATGTTAAAATTAAAGAAAGAAATATATCTTTGGAGCTTTATAAAACTGATGAAATACCCAACCAAAATACCATGAAGCGATTATAGAGGAAATAAACAGAAACCTTTCAAAGACCAGTATTCCATTCCTGTCTTTGACATCACTGCTACAGATGGGTTTCCTGGTTTCTTGAATGTATGGAAAGTTAACATCGTCATTGTGAACGTTTCCAACTTTCTTTCTCTTTTTAGTTTGAGCTTTCAGTGGTGTAGAGTAAGTGATGGTAAAGTTGGTAAATCTGATTGTTTTGAAAGCTGTTGTTCATGGCTGCATTCTTTGTGTTGCACAAATTAGCTAACTGTTGTTGAATAAAAATATAAATATGTTAATACCAGCTTTTTCAATAAAACTACAACCAAAAAGGCATAAATAGATGACTTCAAGGCACAGCTTATTTTTAAGCTCGACATGAGAGTTGTTTAGCTTCTTTTACAAAGGAGGGAGAGTCACAGGGATGGGGACTCAGAGGACAAGCTGCCATGTGAACTTCGAGTGTTGTGGCAGGTAGAGAAGTGAACACAGTGTCGTGAGTGGGACTGACTGGGGGGTGAGCATGGTGCAGACAGTTACAGCAGAGCTGGAGATACGCTTCTGGTGCCCACCTTGGACTGGCTTTTTCCTCTGCTCATAGCCCAAGATAGACTGTAGGAGAATTGAGTCTCAGTCTCTTACAGATGGAACAAAAGACATGCACAATGTGAAGGGACACACGCAATCACAGGGTAAAGAATGGCATCAGTGTCATCACTGGCCAAGTTGGAGACCTTCCAGCGCAGCGAACCGTGAGGGCATGTCTGGAACGTGTCCAGGTCCGGCCTCCCAGATGAGACAGCCATTGACCCAGGTAACAAACCAGAGGGGTACCAGCAGAGCAGCATCCCTCTTTCCCCACACCGCTCTCTTTCTACCTCTACCCCAGG
>VXBL01009324.1:403643-449118 GCA_013400195.1 Aramus guarauna
CAAGAAAAAGAAGGAAAAAAAACCCCTGCTGGCTTGGCACACACACTTGAAGCTAGGAAAGCTTTCATTTCCCAGACCACCTGATGCCTGACCCTCCCCGGTCATCATGATGCTTGCCCCAGATCTTGGGCTCTTCTTTGGAACCTCAGCCCAAGGCAGCTGACCCTGCCTCCATGTTCTACACGGAGCCCCGGGCTGTGAGAAACCACCCGGCCCTCAGCGCACGAGTTAGACACTGAAAGGCTAAGTCCTTTTTCTGGATGCAGACCAGAATAAATTTGCCTCAGCTGTTAGATTAGGCAGTGTGTTGCTTTGCACAGCTCTCCCAGAGCTTACATGCTAATTTTTTTCCCCCCGTTTTTGGGAAAACACAGTCAATCCCACTCATTTAGATGGACAAACATGACTAGGCACTGAAGAGAGCAATCTCAGCTGAAAATCAACACATCAAGCAGTACACTATTTACCTTTCTAGTCTCCCATTTCATCCCTAAATACTCGGTAGGACCAGGAGCCAGACGGCTAACTCTCCTGTTTTTGGAAATTTCACGCCCATACTTAGTAGCTGCATACGGCAATTTAACCCTTTGTGGTTTGGGGGGATATTGGCCTGGGCCACCTGCTTCTCCTGTTTGCAGCCAGCAAGTCTTGCTTTCAGGCAGAGTTAAGTCCTTTGGAGCCTTCCAAATTTGTGGTTATTAATCTCTGATGAGAGGGCAAGTGTAAGGATTGTTTGCCTTCTATGTCCAATTTTCAGAAACATTATTATCACCAGTTTGCTCCCACTCCCAATAGTAATCCTTTCCCATTTGCAGTCTTCTCAGCAAATTGCATTAAGTCTAAAATTAGAGCATGAATTTACTTATCTTGCTCATGTGATAGAACCTCAGAGGGCAACAGGATTACTGGAGTGGATGAGATTCAAAAACTTGGGTCTGATTTTATAAGATGCTTGGAATAGGGTATGTTTCTTGGGTTTTGTGAAGCCATGAAAGGCTCTGGATATGCTGTACAGGACAGTTTGCCATGCATACTGGAAAGGTTTGCTTTCAGAGTGCACCGTGAGAAAGCTTCTCTTAGAAGTGATTTTGTTTGTTCCTTCTCTCTGAAGTTGGACAAGGATCAAACTTTTATTGAGCACAACTCTTCAGGCAGTTAGAGATCCTAAATCTGGCCTGGGATGCAAAGTATTTCATGTGAAGCACCTGACTGAGCAAACTCCTTGGTTCCCTCCTCTATAAAAGCTGCCATGGGGACGGATCAGCCAGGCAAGGTACAGCTGGTCCCTTGTCTTGTCATGTGCTGAGTGGAGACAGCCAGTGAGCAGGACAAGATCCTTAAACCAGCAATTCCATTAAACAGTTATTTTAATTATCATGTTGATGCTCTATATTCTTTTTCTTACATGGGCACTAGAAAGAATAAAACCTACAATAGTGACTCTATCAAAGGATGCAGGGTGGTTTTCTGGAGAACCAGCCCTTGTTTTAAAACTACCGCTAGTCATACTGTGTGCATGTCTCATGCAGCAGCCTGGTCCAAGATATGTCAGCAGATTCCCCAGCAGGTTAACTTTAAATACAGGACCAAATTCTTCAACTGGTAATAAACTGACTGTGCTCCAGGGAGAAGAGTACTTAGCTCGGAGAACTCCAGAAACCCCCATCACCATCTTCTGTGGCTTCATCATCATTTCTCCAATAGGAGGAACAACTCTGGGGAAAAATTCGCTGTAAGTGATAAAGAATAAGGAATTGAACCTGGAATTAGGGTGTCAGATTGGGAGCAAAGAGGTTGGTATTGTTCCATGCTCTACCTATAAACTAAATGCTGCCCAAGCAGGATACTGGAGTGAGGCCCCAGTATCAATCAAGTCAATAGCTTGTGCCAACGTCCCAGCCCGGGAGGCTCTCACTCTCATGTCTCCTTGGCGGAGCTTGACCACCCCAACAGCTCTGCTAGATGCCCTGCACCAGGATTCTTCTCACTTTAATGGGAAGATGCAGAAGGAAGCAGAGGTTTCCCTCAGATAGGAGAGGTACTGGCATTGTGATCTGTTTGCAATACAAGAGGTGATGCTCACAGTACATTTATGCACATCTCAGATTGTCTCATGGAAGAGATGGTTCAATTATCATCCTCTGATATCTCTGCTAACACCTCTCTGAGATGAACAGCTGCACTCTCTGCTTCTCACAGCTATTGATCTGAAAACCCAGATAGATGCTGCTGCATCAATTGCACTCTGTCAACATGTTAAAAATTTTCTCTGCTACCGTAGCAGCTAAAGACTTACTTTAGTATAAAATAAGAGATAAGCTGCACTATTTCATACCACCATCCTCCACAGATTTTGTGAACAAGTAGGGCTCAGCTACGCTTCTTTCTAAAAAGTTTGGCTATTTTGGGCTGCTATTGCAATATTGCTAATGAACGTCCAGGAATCCAGTGCTACTGTTAAATCTGATATTTCCTAATCCCTTTGTGGAGCTGCCAGAAAGCTCTCCTTGTACAGCTTACCCCCACGGAAAGCCTGTCCTGTCAAACCAGTCCCAAACCCAGACTCTCCCGAGATCCACCCTTCAATATAAAAGAGCAGAGGAGGCAGTTCTTGCTCGGGAAGGACAACTGCATCCTGGAGCTATCTAAAGTGGGGGCCAGAAAGATTCTCCATGGTCCCTCTGCACGGTCCATCCCCAGTCTTGTCCTCCTGCTCTTCCCCCATGCCGCCTGCCTGCCTGTTCTCCCTGCGTTGCTTTTCTTTCCACCTCATCCCATGACTCCTCATTCTCCTGTGAGCCTCCTCCTTGGGCCACATCCAGTGGCCAGAAGCCACTAAAATCCCGTTGAGTCCCACCACTGGACCAACCACAGCAACCTCTGCAGGCTGCAGAGCAGTTTCTCATCGGCACAATGGTGAGTGCCCCCTCATCTCCCCGTCTCCCGAGCTGTCAGAGAGGAAAGCCCCATTTGCCAATACACTCTATTTCAAGTGGAAGATTTACAGAATCAGAGCGATTGTATCTTAGCAACCACTGAGGCATTAAGAAAGCAGTTTAACCGTTTAAACCTTCAATTAACAAAATCCCCCACAAAGAGGCAACTGTCATGTCTGAGGCACAAAGCCTTTCCAGCGATTCACTGGGAGGGACACGGCCGCCTTGTGCACATCCGCCTGCCCATACAACCCCTTTGTGTGAACCTTTGCCCTTCCCAAAATATACGAGTTGGGTGCTATTATGGCCCATACCTACATCGTTTGCTCTCTTGCAGGAAGCGAAGTGGAGAAAAGGCCTCTTTTTGCCGAGGAAACCCGGAAAACTGATTGGTCTCATCCCCATAGGAGCCACAACAAGATCTTGCAAAGTTTCCAAGGGGAAACAAAGAAGTTCTATACTGAAAACTCCGAGTGAAACAGGCACAGGGCTGTGATTGCCCTACACGAGATGCTAGGATGCAGCATCTACTCCCTGATTTGTACAAATTAGAAATGCAACCTTTTCCCTTCCACGGTTACCTTAATTATCAGACTTCAGATACTCCTTTCCCTCAGTTCTCTTCTTCCACAGAGTTCGGCCAGACGACAGCCCAGAGCCAGGCCTCTCTCTGCCTTACGTGAACACCCAAACAACAGCTCTTGTGAGATTTCCTTGCCCATGCTTGCAGCAAACCTGGATTTCATCCTTGGCCTGACAAAGTTGTAACAAAACCAACAAGGCTCCTGCAAAACTTAGTTTAGATAAATCATTTTCTGCCTCAAAAACTTTCTGTAAAAGAAGACTCACCAGATTTTTAGTGCACATTGTATTGTATTTTACATTAGTCTCAAGTACCCGATCCATGTCGGACGGTGGCACACTGCAACAGCGGGATGAACCGCAGCATAGTGCAAAGGGGCATCTTTATTTTTGGAAAAGGAGGGCCAGAACCCCCAAACGGGAGCTGCTTGAAAGGAACACCTGGTAGGAGCAGTGCAGAGTCCCTCATCCACAGGCTGAAATTTTTTTGCACAGGAAGGTGGGTCTTAACGCGTAACCATAATCCATGCACTATTTTGGAGGAACTTAATATAATAATTAAGTAGAATTAAGGCAAAAAAAGAAATCTTGCCAGGACAACTATCAGTCCCCAAGAGTACTTGTGCCATATAAGAACTGTGACATAAGGCAACATGCGTGTGCTCATCTGTGCTTAAAGATTATGTTGCCTCTAAGCTGCAAGACAGAAGAGCTGCCCTGGGCTAGAGAAACTTCAGGATGTAGGATTGAAACACTCCCATAGAGATTCACTTTTTAAACAACGATTAAAGATCAATTGAACTGTTACTAGAAGCAGCATTAAGAGAGATTTATGAATCATCCATTTATAACTCTAGGAAAGCATCTTCTTTAAAGAGAAGACTGAAAAATCCATTTATTGCAAAACCATTTGCTGGGCTCATCATCTGTCTCTCGCGCTGGGGCAGACGCACAAACAGCGTGCTCGCCACGGACTGCGTTTGGTGAGGAAGTTGGTAAAGTCCTTGAACGTATTTCCTGCCAGTATGTGCTTTGAACAAAATTTAGCACCACAAGAACATAGACTTGCTTTGCATTGCATTCTTTTGATTGACTATGTTTTGAACTTGAATTTTTTTTTTTTAAAGAGAGGGCTCTCAGTCATGGACATCCATCCTGACCTTCAGCTTCGATTGTAGACAGTTTCTTGATCAGAATTCCATCTATAGACTAACTCCAAAGCATCTAAGTCCTATTAAAATAACATTTCCATTACCTAATTAATTGTTTGAAGCTATTTTCAGTGATTATTTATTGAAGTTATAGTTTGTCACCTGAGGCAACGGCATGGCTTGTTGTCGTGGAAACATCTCTGCTGTCACCAGCAATGAATAGAGAGGGAGGAACAGGAGAGGGAACTACAGAAAAGATGCTTTGTTGAAATGCCTCACTCCTCTTTAAAGTGAAGAAATTATTTCAGATAAAGACAGGCCACACTGAGATCAACACACACTGATTTCTGAGATATTCTTGGTTCAAGCCCTTTCTAATTTAGCGTGACACAGCCCCTGCTGTCAAGCACTGCTGTCTCCTGTGGTTAACAGCAACATTTGCAAGGTCCTTTCTGATGCCAAACTTGCTATTATTGCAGAAAAATCCTGCCATCTTCAAAAATAGAACAAAAACTCTGTAACAACCTGCTGCCATCTCTCTGTTTGATTTGTACAAGATTAAAATCCAGTCTTTCAGGGTTTCTCCTATTGGCCTTTACCTGGTGTGTGATCTTGACACAACCTTTCTGTTTTCTCCAAATCTATGTATTAATTTATAGTGCATGGACATGTCAAGCAAGAGTTGGAGCTGGCATTGCCCTTAAAAGAAGTCTTCTAGCTACATTTTAATTAAAACTTTGCCACAGATTTTTTTTCTCTTTCTTATTGTTCAGGTAACAGAAAGTTAATAAAAGGGTGTAAGCTCTGATAAGCTCTGATTATGCGAGCCGTTTTTTTTCATCTAACACATGAAGACACAGGCGAAAACAGAGTTTCCACCAGAAGGGACATCAGGACTGCGTGTTGCCACCACTCACAGTACAACAGAAGCAACCAGTGCAGATCAACACTGTCAGATTTATGATAAAAGATCTTAGAGGCGAGCCGTCTCAAAAAGCTGCTGAGCTGCAAAGCAGCCAGACTGCATGGTTCACAAGTTCGCCGTGCACTGTTTCATGTACTGTTAGTTTATCATTACATAGTATTCCATCACAAGGAAAAAAATAGGGATTTTTTTTTTTTTTTTTTTTCTTTCTCCATTAACATCATCTTGCAGATGATACACTCTGCAACGATGACTTTGCTAGTCGTTTCTGTCACGTTGCTTGTAACTGGTGGGGAACTGGGGCTACAAATGGTTATCTATTTTTCATAAAAGATTTTTCTAACTGCATTTCTTCTCCGAAATGGAGTAAAACCAGAACCTGATTCTTTTGTTCCTTGGCGGTGCCCTCTGGAGACAGCAGCGGAGGGAGAGAATCGCAGCATGAACCTGGAGTGCCATCTGATGGCACAAAAGGCAAACCACAGAGGTGATGCGTTTACCGTCCGGAAAGTGCCATTTTCTTGCAAGAAGTACTGAATAGATAAAGCAAACAAGCTCCAGACATAAATGTTCTCTCTCTGGAGGTTAATGAACCATATATAATTGCTAGGCGGTACCCCTATGTGAGGCCAAGCTTAGCTAGACTCCCTAGGAATGTATTTTCTGACTTTCTAAAGAACATATTGAAGAATTATAACTCATTAACAGTTGGGTGATGGCTTGCACTGTGATGCTTTTGGCATCCTACATCAAACTGCAGATGAGAACCAAATCTCTGCCGATAATTAAGGCTGGAAATGTGAATTGTTAATTACCTTTGTACATCATTCACTGACGTCTCCATAAAGCCAATGCAGATGTCACTAACACTGACTAATCCAGCCTCATAACAAATGAAATGCCAACCAAAAGGAAGCTACAAACTTGGGTATAAAATGAAGAGATTTTAAGTCAAGTTCCGTTTCTAGCCCATAAAGAGTACATTCCCTTCAAACTTGATTTGTTTTTCTAAAATGTTCACTGACATGTAATTATACCATTCAAGAATAGGGCTAAGAGAAATATAAAAGCTCTGCCCTGCGCCTCGGACGGAGCTACAGCGGGTGCAAGGGAACTGTTTCGTGGCAGAAGAGAGGGTGCACCCCCAGGACTCCAGAGTCTGCACAGCAAGAGCTCACAGCATGATCTAAGTCTGCATTTGGGGCAAACTGCCAGTCCTTACACAAAAGCTTTTCTTCCTGCCTTTGGTGCTGTGAGCCTCACGCCGACTGAGATGGCGGCACCAGTCTAGAAGTAGGGGATGCTTGACATTTAGCCATGGAAGTGCAAGCTAATGCTGAAACATTCTAGAAATAGAACCAATTCTAGAAATAGATTAATTATATCATCACAAAGGTTAAAAACTCCACTTACCACTAATATTAAGATGCAGGATGCTAGATATTAAGATAACATTCTGACCACCATATACCCACACAACTAGTTATGTGCAAATCTACTTCACGTTATTCTTTGTAGAGTGTAACCATTTAAATTCCCTTCCTGACGAAGTCGAGTGGACTTTGCAGTCTGACCTCGTGAGCAGACGATGCACCTAAAAGCTGCAAAAAAACTGTTACGTGACATTAGTGTCGCATGTCACTGTGTTAAACAGGAGCGTCCCAAGAGCAACCCTCTGCACCATTGTCTCTGCTTCGGTATGATATTTCTCCTATTGCCAAATGTTTGTTTTTCAGCCACACTCTTTCCGGCTCCCAAAGTTGTGTTGCACACGGACTAAAGGGCTTTGGAGGTGTGAGGCTTCTATTTCACAACTCTGCACCATTCATGCCACCCAAGCAATAAAGGCACGTACTGAGAGGAGTACTCTTGCTATCTAACTTCAGCCAATGCAGAACATCCTAACTCCATCTATACAGTCTGTAGAACAAGACAGGCTGTGTTGAGGAAACTCAAGCCATCTGAGAGTTTCCTCTCCAAATGGCCCCCAAAAAACTCCAACCTGATGCACAGTAGCTAGAGAGTAACAGGAAGATACCAGCACCTTAAAACAGATGGTGTGATTAGAACAAAAGTTGCAACAGAAACATTTTTCCACGTGCAAGACCCCTGCACCTCCTGGGAGCAGGAACGGCCCATATCTACCTGCTCCCTTTTGCACACAGGAGCAACAGGATCAAAGCCCTCCAGGAGCTGCAGCGCAGCCCGGCACCTTCGCTGGGAGTTAGGGATCCCCCTCAACAACCTGGCACCATTAAGGCACTTTGCTGTCCAGGGCAGGAGCTGCTGTCACCTCACCAAGGCCGTACCAGATGCCTTTTCAGTGCTGAGACTTGACCTCCACAGCAGCAATCCCACCCACACGTACCATCTCCCAGCAGAGAGCTCCTATGAGCACTGGACCCAGGGTAAAACAGAGACATCAGCGTGCCGTGGTGCTGGAGTAGGCATCCCTCCATGTGAGCTGGCCCCGTTTTTAACGGGCAGGTGGGAAAGTTCAAAACTGACTGAAGGCAGCTTCCCTGGTAAATCCATCCCCCATTGCACTGGAGCAGTCACAAACCTTTGGGTAGCGCCTTCTCTTTTCTCTTTGCAACAGGGAGCTGCAGAAGGGAGGAGGCTGCAGCAGACTGTGAACGTGTTGGGGCAGATGAGCCAGCCAGATCCACCAGAGCGGACATTGCTGCTGCAGCTAAGGTGAAGCAAAGCACCTTCACGCTGGTAGTGCCACCTGTCTCCAGGACTACATCTATCAACCTCGGTCAGGGTGTTAACGTCTGGGCTGCCAAGTCATACCTGCATTATTAGTATATAGTCATACTGGAATTATTAGTATATTCTGGGATGCATTAAGAAGAATGTGGCCAGCAGGTCGAGGGAGGTTACCCTCCCCCTCCACTCTGCCCTGGTGAGGTTACATCTGGAGTTCTGTGTCCAGTTCTGGGCTCCCCAGAAAGACAGGGAACTACTGGAGAGAGTCCAGCAGAGAGCTGTGAGGATGATGAGGGGACTGGAGCACCTCTCGTATGAGGAAAGGCTGAGACCTGGGTCTGTTTAGCCTGGAGAAGAGAAGACTGAGGGGCTCTCATCAATGCTTATAAATATCTGAAGGGTGGATGTCTAGAGATGGGGTCAGACTCTTCTCAATGGTGCCCAGTGACAGAACAAAGGGCAACAGGCACAAACTGGAACACCGGAGTTAGGACTAAAAGGCAAAGGTCAGGGAGGGACAGCTAACATCCAGTCCTGAGGATGTGCTGCTTTGGCAGGAAAGCTCTAGGGACACATTGACATGGCTGTGGTGCAAAAACAATGCATGCACTCACTGTGTATATATACACACATATATTCCCCACATTACACGAGAGCTGGGCGTGCAACTGCTTCTTGGCTTTGGCTAAAAAAGGTGATTATCCCTAATCCTCTGCTTTTTTGTGTCTATTGTATTCTGGGAAGCGTGATTGTATACACACTTCAGCAGGATGGCAAAGATCCGTGGTTTCAGCAGCAGCAGTTGCAGCTCCTCAGAGGAAACACCCAAGTAACTCAGTACTCAAATCAGAACGTGCAGTAAAACACGTCACTTATTGCATGAACTTAAATGAAATTTTTTGTCAGATGAAACCGCTGAAATGAGTATTGTGAAGCTGCAATCTTATAGAAGCTGCTTCCTGTAGCCATCAGTAGGAAGATGCATATCCTGTATATTTCCTTCTATATTCCTGTGAAGTATTTTGTAAAGGAAAGTTGCAAGCACCGTTTCTATGCTCCCGTTCTGCTTCGAAACCTGAAGTTCAAGTTCATTAGAAGTGATGAAAATGCAAGTTTTCTCAGTGCTGAACATCCCTCCTTAATGGGAAGATGACTCTCATCTTTTCCACATCAGGCTATAATTTATAAGAGGAAGTTGCAGGATGCCAACAATTTTTTTTTTTTTTTCTCAGAATAAAGGCTAATTAAGTCTTTTGAGTAATAATATGAAAACAAACGAACCATCTTAATTAATGCATAGAAACAGTAATGTGATTTGGTTGTTTGGTTTCTAGGCATCCTATTTACATTTAAGTAACATTTGCATCTATGTAGGAAGTTGCTAGAGCAGATATACGTCTCTTTACAAGTTGGTGAGTTCCACCTAAATTTTGCTGCACAGATTAATATATTTTTAATTTAATGATTGAGTAGCTGATTTTCCTTCATATCTATCTGCTGTTCAACCAATTGCAACGGTGAAGCTGAGATCGGAGCACAGCCTCTTTTAACCTCCTTCATTTGTTACCGACCCTTACCCTGAAGGGCTGCAATGGATTTCAAAAGTATTGTGAATACTTTCTTAATCTTGAGACGCCAAAAGGCAGACAGACATGGGCAGACAGACATGGGTGTGCTCTGGAAGCCTCTCCTCCTTTTATGTCAAAGGCTCAAGATCGCTGGCTGTGCAGGAACGTAAGAAAGCACTGTGCTACCCCACTCGTAACATTCTTATTATGATCTATTGCAAAAAAAGTTGCAAGCAAATCTACAATTAGTAATAGCTATTTCATGGCAGTTATGATCAGTTAGTTCTAGGAATTGTAATTCCTTCAGATCTACTGATTTCCTTCTCTAGAAGGACAGGGCAAAATGCAAAGTATAAACTCCGCATTGCTGCCTACTGCAAGCGGCTGTTAGTCATTACAGAGTGGGCTCTTCAATTATTCAGAATTTCTGTATGTTTTGTTGGGTTTTTGTGCTTATAGAAGAATGTACCAGTTTGGAGAACACATAGTACTTTTTCATGCTACTTTGAGGATGAAATTCAAATAATGAATATTTACTCTATATTCTGTATATTCTAAATGCTAAAGCTGAGCTTACAGAAGAACATCTGAACCTAATTTAGATGTGTCAATAGCCATGTAATATCATCCTCCTCCTCTTCAGTTAATTAATACTAATTCAAAAGATTGAATTATCAGCCTAGAGAAAGGGCACCTATCTTTGGAACTGTTTATAATTCATCATGTCTTCAAAACTAAGTAAGAAAATAATAAATGTAGGATTAATTGAATAATTAACAGCAGCTGCCACATTCTCTCTCTCCTTTCCAATCTAGAAGATGGACTGATTTGGAATACAGAGCTGAAACAAAGTTGTTTTGTGCTCTGTTTGCTTGCAAGATGTGAAGTAGACAGAAGCACCCACTGCAAAAACCCCTTGCCTGGAATTGCAATTGCTTATTAAGTATTGGTGATTTTGTGCTTGTCAGCTAAGATACCATTTAGAAAGAAAAGATTTATCTGCTAAAGGTTTCAGAATACTCAACGCTCGACCGACAAGAAAATGGAGTACCTAGCCATCATGTTACCATTAATGTTGCCTCCTTTCCCATAAAAATATAAAAGCATCAAGAAGTAACACTTGAGAACCAGCATTAAAGGGCATTACTTAAAGGTCTTGAAGGAAAATTTACCTCCTCTTTCCCTTTTGGATACACAGAAGAGCTGAAAACCAACAGGAAATGACCTCCTATGTGCTACTGCCCAAAACTTTCCACTGCTGTTGGAAAGAAGCAGCTGACAAATTCAGCTGTCCCCATCAACCTGCCACTACAGGGCACAGGAATTATTTGCCCCAGGATCTAGCTAATTCAGGGCTTGTTTTTCACATAAGTGCATAAAGAGGAATTGCATAACTTGGAATCTGACTAATATCAGCATCAACACCCTTGAGGGAACTCCCGCCCTCCAAGGAACTAGAGTTTTAGCTAATAATTCTAAGTTTGCAAATATACGAAGTTATATGCCAATATCCCCTAATAATTTCCACAGAAAAGGCTGAACTAGAAGTCTCAGAGTTGTCGGAGTTAAACTTCCTAACAATATTATGTTACAGATGGGAACCCTTTTGTCTCTTCTTAAAAAGCAATTTTTTTCCAAAGAGATCAATACTCTCCTCCTCTCTCTTCTTGTAAGACTTCCCACCTCTGACTTCAGACAATTTTGTCCTTTTCAAGATATGTAATAACTTCTTCAAAATGCACCACAGAAAGTCAGTCAACTGACATCCTTACAAAGAGTGGAAGCTAAAAACAGAAGAATTTTTAACATTAATTCTGAATACCAAGACTGTTGCCTTTTTTCTCCTGACAAACATATGAATAGAAGTTTCACAATTATGTGTATGTAAGGAAAAAAAAAGTGAAAAAAATCTGCATATTTTGTGCTTAAATATCAGAGCTGGAAAGAATGTTTAGCTATTTAAAAAGCCTACAGGTGTTTTAAGGAAGAGAGGAGAAAGGGGTAAGTTTGGCTTATTTCTAGCCAAAATGAGACTAGCTAAACGAAATTATGACAAAATTTGCATTTACCTGCCACCTTATACCATTGTTTCCACATGGGAAAAAGAAGAGAGAGGGATGACAGTTTTCAAAACCAGAAACACCCAGAAGACGTGATTCTACTTCACAGATTTTCTGATGGGCTCAAACACGACTACGTGGCATTGCATGGTGGAGGCTTCTGCTCTGCAGCGTCAGGCTTGGCTTACTGCAACAAAAACTTCACCTGGCACACTCAGATTTTACTGACAGCTTTAAATAACGTGAAGTACAACTTCAAGTATCTCACACCAGAATATCTGAAACATTCTAAATTGTACTTTTCAGTGAAAACTGTTATCAGCGCAACATAAACAACTGCTCACAACATCAAAGCACAAGGAACAAATGTTGCACCCATTTATTTCAAGTTTGTATTTTATGTTTATTTGCACAACACAAATCATTAAACAAACATTCTATTTCCATTTCCACAGTAGACTTAAGTCGTATTTTCAGTTGCTTTGGCTTGCCCGTTACTGGTACCATCCCAATACCAGTCTTGCTCTCTAGCGTTGGTCCTTCACACACCAGCATGGATTATACCTTAGTGTCACGTATGTAGCTATCATAACCAATCAGAACAAACAGTGCATTTCGTACAGAATATTTAATGCAAAATGGAAGCTTGAGGACTTTTTACAACCTTGCTGGGGTGTGAAATGGTGTGCCCTTTCAAAAAAAACATTAAAGTAACTGTCTTCTGGGCAAATAGTGAAACTGTGTTCTGTATGCAGGTATCACCACCAGGTAATGACTATAAGATTACTTTTTTCCTAGGAAACACCAAATAAATACAAGCAATATAATGCAATGTAAGCTGTTGTCAGCTACCTATTCTAAATCATACCTGTGAAAATACAAAACAGGCACACTGTGAATATTTAAAGAGTAAAGTGCTTTTAACACTGAGCAAGTGAACGTACCTAGTGTTGTACCACAAGCAAATATATATCCATTTTGGACAAAATGGTCTCCATGCAATTAGTCAGCAGCAATGCCCTGTGTTCATTTACAATATTCAACTAGTATACATTACCTCAGTCATACGGTGTTTAAAGTCAGGATACAGTGTGTACACTTACAAAACTCAACCAATACTCCACATTAGCATACATTTTAAGCATTGCTACAGCAAAGTGTTTGTTGGGTTTTTTTGGTTTTGTCTTTTTTTTTACCTTATACGAAGCCAAACTTTTGGTGGTGTAAATGCAGCGTACACTGAAGATAGCACTGAACCAGTATCAGAGCTCATTATGCAGCTGACAGGAATGGGAAGAAGAAAAAATCAAAAGCAAATTTAATTGCTTTATGCACCGTGCTCCTCCAGTCATGCTCTATTTTCACATGCCTCCCTGCAGGTAAGAGTTTAGACATGCAATTCAAGCAAGTGATTGCTTTCAGTTCAAAGACAGGCCATTTACTGCCAAGGCGACCCTCCAGAATTGTGCTGAATTCAATTATACTTCCTTGCCTCAAGTTCAACAACACTTTTTTAAACTCATTGCTTGCCTTCAGCACAATATCTTTGGTTATATCATCCTCCTCTATAGTCTTGGTTCCATTTTTGCTACTGAAAGGCATGCCTACAGTTATTTCAAATTTGTACCGATCAAACATTTTCATGTGGCAGTTATGCTTTGTCAAATACTTGAGACGACACAATTCCTCCTCCTCCAGTGTAACATTTTTGGGGTCACAAAGAGGGTAGGTTTCACCGTATAAGCATCTCATCCAATCGCCAATAAAAAGTGGAAGCATATTTATTGCAGATTCTGCACTATTGTCGATTTCTGTCACGCGCACGTATTTGAACCGCCCAGTCCATGTCACTCTGTGTCCTTCCAGGTGACTACATAAAATCTGAGTACGTGCCATGTTAGTCTCCTTCCACGATCGGGGTCCGCAGAGGAAAGCATACTGATTCCATGTCAAGGTCGAGTTGTAAACTTTCATCCCCTCTGATCGATACACATAGAACCAACAGAACAACACTACAGCTGTAATCCACACCAGAATGAGTTTCACAATTGAGCTTCGAGTGAGGGATTTAACCATTTCAACTACAGAGAAGTTAACTTTCGTCCACCATCGGAAGACCAAGGGAACAGCACACAAAACCAGAGTCACTACAATTTTCATGAGCTCCAGAGACACAAACCACTTGATGAAATGGATAAGACACATCAGTGCGATGCCTACGCCTAGCACTGGGAGCGCAAAGAGAAACAGAAAATAACCGATGGATGCACGAACGAGCCCGATGCCAGAGGACTCCCGCAGAATGACCACAGAGAGTTCACACCACATAAAGCAGACCAGATATGGGACCAGGTAGCAGTAGGTGCCTTTAAAATTCCGTAGCTGTGCCATTCTAAAGAAAAGATAGAACAAGTACAAAAACAGAAGGCACGGGATGCTTACATTTATGACAAAGAAGTGGCCTACAGGAACAGTAAAGAAGGTTTTACCTAAGAATTTCAGATAGCCAAAATTCCCAGGTAATACCTGCAACAAGGATAAGCAACCTGCTGCTATCTCGGTCATTAACGCTCTTCGCGTGTAAGGTTCTGCACACGTGCTTAAACTCATGTAACTTGTCACTGTGAAGAAAACCGAGATGGTAGCTAACTCTGAGCACGGTATACAGTCTTTGCTTGCTATAGGGAAGGAAAAAATGACAAAGAATACTGAGAGTAAAAAATAAATGTATGGCTCTAAGTGATTCCATCCAAAGTTTACCTCGGCTTGCTCAACATCTAGGTTTGGTTCAAAACGAAGCAGTAAGTCAGTCAAAGCGCGGAAGTTGTCCCAAGCCTTACTGTCCTGAAACACCTTCAGTGTGCAAATCACCATAGAAATAAAGGACAAATAGAATATGACTAATGGAATAACAAAGGCAAAAAAATCAATTGTCAGATTACTGATGATGAAGAAAAAGATGAGAGCATTGATATGGTGTGTTGGAACAATGGTAGACAGCCAATGCATTCCTGCCTTTGAGGCAATATCTATAAGGTATTCTTTAATTTCCATAATGGCATGAAGCGGATATTTTATAATCTGGAAAGAGAGAAAAAAGCATTTTATTTATGAGCAGTGTCATATCTTTACATCACAAATATTCTTAGCTGAAACAGTAGCAGTCAGTTGTCTAACCTCAGCTGACATGAAAAGATTTATATTTCAGACAAATGTTGCCAATAAAATGAGATTACTTTGTCTGAGATTATTAGCTCTATTTTGATTAATGCCGTCAGAGGAAGCTCAGAGGCGATTTTGATTTCGGGAAAGATGTATTTCATTACCTTTGACACATAAAATTAAATGGCTTCCTAGTCAAATATTCTGCTGTAATTTCATACTGAAGATAAACTACATGGCCACAGTCCTGTACTATCTTAAGTCATTACCTGAGCTGCGAGTACTGTAGCTTTAAAGCACTTAACTCTGCCACTGTTCTGCAAGGATTACACTATACATTCTGATACGCATATACACTACAGGAAGCAGTGCGTATGATTCATAGACACTTATAGGAATTCTTTACAGCTGCGGCGTATCTTTAAAACAATTCTTCCTAAGCATCAAGGGATGCAGCTGTCAAAATCTGGTTTGTAAGCAGCAGAAACATCTTTAACTATAATTAGTACACGTTTAGGGATTCTTTTAATTCCACAACAGTAAGTGTACAGGATCTTAAAATTCTACCTATCTTATGTGGCATTTTCCAACACAGTCACCAGACAGAGGAACTGCTGGATCGAATCCTCTCCCTATGACCAACCACACACTTTACACAGAATCAATAAAAAGGTACAGGATTTTTCAAACATATACTCAAATATTGCATCTGCACTTCAGATGCTGCAAACAATCCTGCTTCCCCCCCAAAAGATAGTTTTTATGTTTTCCCAGAACTTATGCTTTTATATTAGTTAGTTCAAGGGAAAGGCCAAGAATGCTGCAGCAAAGATCAATGCATTTTGATAAACTGAGGTAATACACACAATGACTTGGGCAGAATCTTATTTATTAGCAAAGGTATCCCTGTTCTTCTTTGTAAATCATCTCTTTCAGAATACTAGTTATTCAAAAGATTGGAAAGAGATACTGCTCACTCCTCCCCCTATTTTTCCCCACCCCTACCATATGATAATGAACCACAAAATGACAACAATTACAACAAAAACTCTCACGTCAGCAGCTAGAAACATGATTGAATGCATGCACCTTAATCTTCCCTTCTACTTTCACCACCTAGAGAAATATCAGCACAGAAAATCACTAACAGCAAGTTCTTGAATTCCTTCATACCAGAACATTTTCACACCTCAAGGCTATGGATAATATTTCCCACCTGCTTGCTCTTGTTTAAATAAGAAAGATATGAAGCATATAATAACATCTATAATAAAAATATGGCCGTTATGATAGGGACATTTAAATCTTCACTGAGATGTAATGAAGGTAGATTGCCCTCTTCCAGGGAAAACCATTATCCCTTTCTCTGAAATATATGACTCACGTATATGAAACTGTAAATATATATACGTGTGTGTGTGTGTGTATACATATTTGAAGTCAAGTCCAAAAAGAAATTATAGCAACAATTCTTGTACTGACCGATACTGACTAAATGTCAACTTTGAGAGTCAAGTGCAAGTCACCTCTGTCTTGTCCGAAACGTGCAAGTTAAGAGCCCTTCAACACAACTGGTGCAGTATTGCCTTTTTACCTTCAGTCGCAGGGGTAACTCTTCAGGAGTCTTCCCTGCCAATTCATCATCCTCCTCTTCCTGCATGATCAGGTTAGATGGGATGATTCCCTTCGCGTACTTCTTGGTAATTTCAACAAAGTCATCCAAAGCAATAAATTTTTTAGCTAAAAGATAAAATGCAGACTTGGAGTAAATAGTATCACTAGAACACTGTACTGATTATGAGTTGGAATATTAATTTTCTTTCTTTGTATTAAAGATGATCTGCTCTGGGCTTCAAAAACTGAACTACCAATAACACAGGCTTACCTTGCAACTTGTTCTGAGATCTGTGCTGAAAACAACAGCTGCTTGTGCCAGCAGTATGTGACTATTCTAGATCTTGTCAGACCAGTAGGTAAGTTTATTATACCCATAAGTAGGAGAACAGAGTGAGTGGATGTAGCTTCTGTGCAAGTATTCCAAGGGAAAAAAGGCTACTGGATTACGTCATGCAGTTTTAAGTCATAAGCTATTATATCTTTGGTAACTTCTTGAGAAATCTTTAACAGCCACATTGAAAAGAAAGAACTGTACAGGAATAGTAACAAATTATCTGTACACTATTAACTGAAAAAAATGACTTCTGATTTGGCAGTAACGGTCATTTTTCTGAGTTCAGAAGTTACAGACGTGTAATTATGGGAAATACCCAATTATTCCTATCTGCCAGACTAAGTATAGATTATGTATAGTGTATTAATTTAATATGCTACATGGCTATACAAAGGGCCTTCCCCAAACTATATCAAGTATGATCTAAAACAAATAGCCAGCAACAAAATATACTTTGCTCGGCTGTACACCGAGACCACATTCATCACTCTGCCCTGGAAGATCCTTATCCACTCCTGTGAGTAGAAGGGAGGCAAGATGTTACTTCCGAAAACTAGGGCTGCTGCAAGACAAAGAATGATTTATACACGCCTTCAAACTCTTTTCACTCTTGTCATAGCCAGTTCCTTACATTAGCATGGATTAGCTAGTTTCTATGGCAGACAAGCTTGATGTCGTTTGTCAAGGAGGATAATTAACAGCAACTTTTTTCCATATACTAAAGCAAATGACATTGCTGCAGATATGAAAGACTTTTGAATGACACAAATCTGTAACACACCTCCTACACAGTAAGTTTAGCTAGTCAGCTGATACAAAGATATGAAAGCTGGCCTGCTTAGTACTGGTTTAAGATTTTAAAGAGACAGAAAACTGAACTGCTTCACTAAATTTAAAATCACAATATTAGTAGGTTTGAGCCTATTAAGTTTTTAATTTAGCAAAAATGCTAGATTTATATAAATTGTATATAAATATATCAGTATTTAATATTGAAAACACTGCAGATACAGAACAAAATTAAGTATTTGTGTGAAGATACGTGCTACAGAAAGAGGAGTGTTAAAAGAGTCCAATAGAAAAACAGCAGCTTACAATCTGTCTTTAATCTCGTAACATGGATGTTGCCTTTTGTTTGCACTTTTCTTATTTTTTTTTCCCCACACTGCATGAACTCCTATGTCCCACAAAATACCATCTGGCATGCCTCCCAAGAAACAAGAAAGGATTTATTTTTTTGCTAACTAGTCTTATCATTCACAGACTGTAGAGTAACATCACTTGCACAAAGAAATTGGTGAGACTCCTTAGCTGTCTTTGGTGGGGTTTAGATTGAGCCTAATACCAAATGTGTCAACTAAAGTTATTATGCTATTGGGACAAAATATAGAGAGGTAAGATAGTCTTTTTGACGTGGAATCAGCAAGCAGATACGGTTAGAACCTGACAAAAATTCCTTCATGACACTTTTACAGGACCATGGGCCATCCTGAGAGAGGAGTTATTAACTTACTATGTATAGATGGCCTATCAAATGTAATAACATGGACACTCTCAGGCATGCAACAACTGTCCATTGACAATGCCAGCTCTAATCTTCTGTTTATGCCTCCATTAAGGGTACCCCAGATCACATATCTGCAAACACGTATCTGGCTTAAAATTTATCTTCCAAGTATCGACGATGTATTAAAACTGAAGGAAGAATCTCCTGTTGGAGATGGAGAAACTCAGCGGATCAGAGAAGTAAATGCTGGAGAGTAACAGCTGTCTTGTTCATCCATGAAAAGATAAAAGCTCTCTAGAGAAGAGGTAACAGCTTAACTCCTACTTTAAGTGTTTGATGAAAACTTTTCCTTTTTAAATGTTATTAGATTTTGTCACCCAAGTGTCTCTTAAATTGATATAAAAAGCGTATGTTGTAGATTCTACTTTATTATTCATAGATTTTTTTTCTTCAATTTAGTTATGACAAATTCCCCTGCCTCCCCCATCCACCGTAGAAAAAGAAAAATATGCACACCAATTTCTGCCTACGCTTACGTGTAGGTTCATTTACTCTCCTGTTATTTTATCTGCCATTTAAGCCTTAAAAATAATACATATATATATTTATATAAAATTGCCAGTTCCCTTTCTGATACTCTTTGAATTACTGAAGAATCCAGAACAAAATGACTGACTTTGCACTCATGCTCTATCGGGACTTGCCAGTTCAACTAAGGGACTGAAAGAACACAAGTGTCGTCCACCAAGCACCACTGCAACATAGCTCCAACGAACCCAGATACGTCCGTGTTACACTACGATGACCGGACAATGAAACACAACAGCCCTATCCTTGAAGGACTATTTCTAACTTTCCAGAAGTGGCAAACAAGCCACAATAACAGCTGACCTGCTCTCACAAAAGTTTTGATAGGACCAGAAGCTTGGTCTCCAAAATACTATTTCTCCTGTCACTTACTCCCTCACTCATATACACAGGCAGGTGTCCCTCCCCTCTTTTACTTCTGTGAAAGTTAATATAAAATTGAAACATTCCACTCTTCTTAGGAATGTTATTTTCAGAAGCCACCTGCATAATGAACACAATCCTTGAAGGTAAAGGCCAAACTGACCTAATGAAATGGTAAATCTATTCTTTCAAGGAGTTTAAACCTGCAAACCCAGAGATATGGCTCACTAATCCTCATATAATGCTTTAGTTACACGTATTCTCAACTACAGATGCGTTAGTAAGTAGCATGCTTTGCAACATTTAGAAGTGCTCTTCAAGAACTGATCTAGATTGCACAGGAACTATTTCATATGACCTACTGCATTTGAAGAAAATGAGATTTTCCCAGCAATGATTAATCAAACCTTATGTTAGATACTATTCTTGGAAAAACTATACACACTGCGTTGATAATGGATTTTTCTTAATTGAACAATTTGATTTTCCTCCTAAAGGCCCATCAGCATAGCAGCATTTCTTAGGTATGCAGGGCTAGGGAGAACTTTATTTCAAGTCCAACCCCCCCTGCCCACCTTACAAAACTCACAGATTTGGGTCTACAAGTCTGATCCTGTGTCTGTTGAGTGGTTTAATTCTCCTCACTACATGAACTAAGCTGCCTCTCAGTTATGAAAGGAATATCTTTGTGCATCTTTCCTATATCAATTCTTGCACAAATAGGAAAAGATAAACATTAATTATAAGTGAATGGCAAACAGAAGCAAGGCAAATAGAATGAGGGAACTGTCTGCATTAAATGGTTGCATAATTAATTACCTTATTGTAATCAGAAAGCTTACTACAGCTTAGAACTAAAAAAAATTATTTAAAGTGCAAGATTTCTTTTGCTGAATAGACTTGTAAGTGCTGAAGGGGCAAGAATATAAAAATAACAAGTGACATGCAAACTCCTCTTAGTATACTAATCACTGACAAGTTGACTGTTACGGTGATGTCTTCTATAAGTTCACATGCAGAGCAGTTGTTTACCTTGCACATATAATAACTTGACACCATCAGTTTATAGCAATCCAAACTTGCTACGCATTCTTACTCTGGCAGCACAAAATTGCTTAGCAAAACAAAATAGAAACTAAAATCACAGTCGATGATTGAAAGAAGCAGCATGCACTCACATTCACTGCTCACTAATCGCTCCAGCATTCTTCTCTGCTTCTGCACCGACTTTGGGACCGGGCCAGGTTGCTTCTCACCATCTGGTTCAATGACAAAGTTTATGGAAAGTCAAAGCGGTCAGTTAAAATGATCAAACAGTAACTGGAATGTTCTTCAAGCTGCAGTACCTGGACAATGGTATTTCTTCAAAGTCAGGAAGAGACATAAACAGGTAACAAGCGGCTATATAGCTTTCGCTATTCCAATCACTACACTAGAAAAGGGAACAGCATTGGTATAGCTAACCTATACTGTCTTCATGGCAGAGTAAGCCAGATGTCTTGAAGATAGAGTTTGTAATTGAAATATCTAGTAAGATATCAGGATGACTGTTAAGAAAAAAATAACAATAAAAAAATAAAATAAAATAAAATAAAATAAAATAAAATAAAATAAAATAAAATCACAGCAAAGCCATAAGAGATTTATTTTCCAAGGACAGTGAGTGTCAAATGAAGATATTTTTAATATTTGCTTACTTGTAAGAGTGGTTAACTGAACCATAAGCTACAGCAAGAGTTGGCAGGCTTTTATGAACTACCTTTATTGGTCCAGAGAGCACAGTTATTAGAAGAGAGTTAGAGTCATTAGCGCTGTTACTTTTTCTTAAGTAGATCATACATCTACTTTTATCTTATGCCTGATTGTTTATAAAGCCCTTTAGGTTTCTAGCTGTATTCTGCCTCTAAGTTTGTATTTTATCAATGCCATAAATCAGTTCATAAACAAACCTTCATTGTCAACTTGCCCAACATTTTCCAGTAGTTCAGAAACTGCTAATTGCTTCTTCTTTTTTGGGTTTAATTTCCAATACATGACTAAGGCAGCTTTCCTCACAGCTCTCTCCAAGTCAGTCTCAGATGATAATTTTTTCACTTCTTGCTCATTTTCAGAAGTGATGCCTCAGGAAAAGAAAAATACATTAGATACTATTATCCCACACCCATGCAGAAATGACAGATTTCCCCACAATTTATTTTTCTCAGTTTAGTCTGAAACTTCTCAAGTTTCATTCACATCTTGACCATCTAAGTTACTCAAATGCCTTTCTGCGCCCATTGCTTGTCAAAATCTAATCACATTGCTTAAGTTTACACTGTACAAGACACGCATTATCCTTCTGTCTTGCTTCAACTTTTGAAGTACAGCAGTTCAGACAAGAGGTGGTGCGGATATGTACAGGTGACATGTAAAAGGCAGCAATTATTTAATGAAGGTTTCTGCTTTTGGGTTTTGTATTATTTTTTTTTTTTTTGCCTTTAAATCAGAGTTCAGATAGTTGGCAGACAAGAGGAGACCATTCCAAGCGTGGGAAGTAGCACGAAGGAAGATGTGAATCAAAGTGGGAGAAGACAGCGAAAAAGACCAATTAGGAGAGAGGTTGGAGAGGGGCGAAAGAATGAAACAACAGCAGATATGTAGGTGGTGTGTGGTTATATATGACCTTCACGGTCAAAGAAAAGAAGCTTCAATGGAAGGTAGGGAGGGGAAGAATGAGCATAAATTCCATGAAGGAATTCAAGCAAATAATTAATATAAATGCTTTTCTGAGCAGTATCGGTAATTACTGCTTTTTAAATTACCTATTTGAACACGTCAGCAACTACTGACATAATTTTTGCCATGAATATTCCCATCATATTTTAACCCCTTTTTTCAGGGTTAAAATGAATATAGTATTATTTCAGGTAAATTAGGAAATGCAAGCAAAAAGTCTCAGAGAACCCATACCTCTTCTGTCTGCCAGGCATCTACGCAACAGTTTGACAGCTTCTCTTCGGCCTTGCTTAGCAGCAAGGATGAACCAGTCAACCGCACTACAATTGTTAAGTTCTTCATCCTCCTCTTCTGCTAATCTTAAAAAGTGTTTTCCCACCTAGAATAAGCGAGGAACAGAATTCCTTCAATAACTGCAATATACTCTCTCTCTCCTCCCTCTACCTTGGAACTCAGCTAGAATAAATTCTCTCTGAAGAAAAGGTCAAAACATTTGCTCCTAGCACTAAAGAACATAGCTGTAAGTCAATCTTCTGCACAGCAAGATCAGTTTCCAGATCTGGAAGCAAGAAAGACTTGTGACACGTTTACCAGGTCAATGAATTAATTGCCATTGGTCTTTCAGCATCTATCAGGGTTAGGTAAATTGCCTGGTATTGGAAGTAGTATAGAAAGTGGTCTTTTCTTGGATTATTTTCCTCCTATAACAATGGTCAGACAACACTGTTAGCTTTATTTTTACACCAGAAAAATTGAGTGTAATAACCAGGTGCCCATGACATTCAGAAACTCAGATGAAGTTATTGACAAAGAGCCTTGACATGGAAGGAGGCTTCAGCAGTTAAATCCCTGACTCAGAGCACTTTAGCCATGAAGGTCAAAGCAGACTCATGATTAATTAATGAACAGAATAAAACTAATACTGCTTAAGCAGCAATCAATTTAAGTGATGTAGTCTGTAAAAATCCAACTATTTACGATTACAGAAATTATGGGGCAATTAACGATATTGTTGTTTTACAGATAAGAAAAAACACCACCTTTTCTCTTCCTCCTATAAAATTTACATACATGGTAATAAACTGGTAAATATATTCATGCAATAGCATGAAACACTTTTGCTTATCACACCACAAGGGAACAAAACGTTAAAGGGCAGAAAGTGGCCAAAACTACTGGATATTCCACATACATGGAGAATCTGGGAAATGGTTTTGCCTGGCTCACTGCAATCCCTCTCTCCCTACTGTTACTTCAGTTACATTCCAGGGGTAATTAATGCAAAACCTTAAGAGTATAGCTCCGTAAGTCCACCGTATTATTTGCTACAAAAACCCTGTTTGACTGTTTCTCCAAAACTTGGCCTTTGGTATTACCTGTAAAGGTGACTAAAGAAATACCTTTGAAAGATTAATAATTCACGTTATTCTCATGCAGACTGAACACTCTTATCTCATTAAAAAATATATATCTTTTTCTCCCATTAAAGGTTAGGTCTCCAGCTTTGCAAGTGGATTCATACATCTAAGTGGATGCTCCAACAGCTTCTACATAGATAGTTACTGGGTAGACATCAGAGTGATTAAACCCATAGCACGTACAGTGAGGTGATCCAAAACCATACAGAAATAATAAAAAATTGGACTAAGTCATACAAAAGCAAGCACTAAACTATGGTTATGACGTTATGCCAGAGTTCAGCGAGCAGTGCGCAGATACACTGGCAGAACCAGATGAGAGTATATAAGATGGGGGGGGTGTGGAATTTAAATATTTCAGCCTTAATAATGCAATTGCCTTGTAATTTATCAGACAACTGCAGATGTACCTCCAACTATTTATTTCAGAAAGAAATTGTTTGAAAATGTTACATGGTCAATAACATCCTCTGACAAGAACAGCTGTTTTTTGAGTATGTTTATATTTACAGCCCTTGAGATTTTTAACAAATCTTCAAGAGTAGTAGCACTTAATGATGCAGCTCTTTTAAGTTTATAAGGATCTCTTGGACATAGAAACTTGTATTGCAGCATAACCTAGCAGATTTTGGAAACGGTCATAACTGCACAATGCTATTGCACAAGCAAAACACTGTAACACTTGTTTTATGACAGAAGTGGGTTTTGGCTTGCCTGTGTTTTTTTCTTGTATTGTTTGGCGTTTGTTTATTTTGTTGTTTTGGGGGTGGGGGCATTTTTTTTTTCTTTTTTGAAGTTCAGCGTTAAGATTTAATGATCTATGCCCTCCAAAAGTCACCCACAGAAAACACCTCCAGAATGTGAGCAACCAGCAAATATTTTCCCTTTATTTTGACTATAAAATTACAAGCTTCTTTGTGTATGTTAAAAGTTTTGGTAGCAAAAAACCCCACCTCCAAGTCCCAGAACAAACATCAAGGCTTTCCATGTAATACACCGGAAGGCCTACCAGCTCTCTCTGAACAAGCCTGGTGCAACCTTTCACTGTCATAGCAAACCTCCTACATGGACCCACCAGAAGACGGCTGCAAAGCTCTGGCCCACGGCAATCAAAGGAGGAAGAATTGATGGGAAAAGATGTTAACCTCAGATCTGTTATTTAATCAATCGGGGATTCTCTCTTTCCCCCATGAGCTAAAACTGTGTAATGAAGTCATAGCTGGTAACAGCTTAACACAGATCTTCATACTTACTTCTCCAAAGCTTGCTCTCACCTGTGGGCTTTGCCAACCGAGGCAGTGTTCTGAAGCAGTCCCCTTGCCGAGATCCTCCCATTAAAGACACAGAGCTGCCTTTTCTCCATTAGAGAATTCCAGCTGTGGGTGTTTCATTTACATAATTGCTGTACCGTTATTTCTCAATAAAGAAACTACATAAAGCTACGGTAACACAGGTTGACAGCTGCGCAGAGTGCATTTATTTCCATATTCACTGTAGGGTTATTTTTGAATAAACTTATAGTAATAACTACAAGCCAGTGAACCGAATGATTTCTTGGGTTTGACTTCGTAACTATTAGCAAACAGCACAAGAGTGCTGTCTCAGCTTCACATTCGTACTCCTACAAAGGTAGGAAATAAAAATAGATTTTTCTAACTGATGCTAAAGGGACATATCCAACAAGAGAGAATAAACTTTTTTTTTTTTTTTAAAAGTTTTAAAACCAAAGTTGATTCCCTCTCCAAAAGTCACGAGAAATTTGATCGCATAGAAAAGAAACAACTGGATTCAGGGTTCCTTTTCAGGCAGCCAATTCATCCTGAGTGCATACTGAAGCAAAATTGTAGGCTGAATCTCTTTACAACAAGAATGCTATTATTGTGTGGGAACAGAAAGTGTACACAGTTAAAGAGGCAAAGGAAGGGAGTGAAGGTGGAATGAATTGAGAAGGATAAAAAAAAATTATTATTTATGTACAAACATATGCACACATCACAGGCTAAGATATTTTTTTACTCAACTGGAAGTTATACCCTGAAAGAATATTTATGGGGTTTGCTTTCTTTTGTGTGGAGGAATAGAGCCAAAACGTGACTTTTATGGCAGCGATCCTCTCAAGGCTAAAGCTTCATCCTCTGCAAAGCCGCCGGCTGTTTCAAAGGTGAGGAATTTGTTACTGTCTCGCGTTACAACTTCAAGGACAGCCTGCCCCTCAAACAAGTTCAGATGGAGTGGGGACTGAGCCTATCATTGTCATATTTTTTTTACCAGCTTTAAAGGGATTTTTTTCCCGCCCTCACCTTGTATTTTTATGAGCAAAAAGAATAGTAGTGCTCCTCGGGAAAAAAACAAACCATCAATGAGCATTTTGGAGACCATAACTACTCCCTTCTGCCATCAAAGCTGAAGCGGAGAAAGAATGCTTAAGTAAAACACTAACCAAGTTAAACACAAATTAAAACCCTGCTAAACAATTTTAAGCTATTTATACTGGACCAATACACCAGACAATGGAAGGCAGTGGAAAAATGGTACAATTTTTCTAAAACCAGAGGGACACCCCTAAAGTGCTAACACGTACAGGGACAGAACTGTCATTATTAATTCGATTATATCTGCCATTACACAACTAAACACAGCTAATTTCAATAAACAAGGAGGGCCTTCTTTTCTAAAAGGTGGAGAAATGGTATAATAGCAAAACATGAACCAACCTCTGTTCCTGCTAAGCACCTCAACGGCAGTTTCTTCCATAGAGTCCAGCCTAGGAATCCTGCTATCTTTGTATACAGTGCAGTGCTGAACCAACAGCATTTAATAGTCCCTGTCTGCACACCTCAACAAGTAGCTCTTTGGCACATGCTTTTAAAAAGAAGCAAAAGCAATTCTGTACCTTCTCCATGCTCTCAGCCTACCCCGCCCCATTTTCATATGCATCCTAAGGGCTTACTCAAGAGTTGGACCTGAAACAAGTAACACTCCCAAGCAAGCAGCATTTCTCAAGGCAGAGAAACCATCTGGCATCACCTTTCTTTGAATAGTTTAAGATCAAAACAGATACAGTTCAACTAGTGAAGAGATAATAGTTCTACAGCAGGTGGTGCTATTTTTGGAATTAAGAGCAAACAAGACTGGACAAAGAGCATATAAAATTACCTCAGTTTGTGCTTTTGGTTCTCCAGCCTTGGCCCTCTCAAGCAGTTCCTCAAAGAGCCCTTCAGGTTCTTCCTTCATGCCCTCTATAAATTAATTGATAAAGAAAGTTGGTTACTAGCAAAATTTGAAAGTATTTTATAAATCATTGCTATATGTGGTTAAGAATTAAAGGATTATATCTAAAAAATCCAACATAAGTGTTTTGCAAGAACAGTGGAAACCAACTCATTACAATATTCATGCTCCATCTCGGTGTTGTACTTCAGGATATTTACCATTACTTGTTATTTGGTACCTGCCACAGGATGACGCACACAGTTTACAGTTTCTCATTTACTTCCAAAGGATTCATTTCTCAACAGAAGAATATTCATTACGATAAATATGAGCATATGTAAAACATGCTGTATGGATCAGCTTTTGTACTATGACTATTCTTATTGTTAGCACTTGAGTCTTTCACCTGGCAGCCTCTTTCTTCAGTGGTGAAGTCTTTTCAAGAGTTTTGAAAAATTAACTAGCTTTTCAAACATGTCCAGTATATTTGAAAGCTCAGCTCCTCAGCCTCTGGAGTACACAGAAACAATGACAACACCTTTATAAACCTATTTTGTGTCCAGCTCCACCTAATATTTTTCTCCTTTTCTGTCTACTGTAAACATACAGACTTAAACAATTTTTTCCTTTAAAAGCATCATATTGCTCCACCAGTCAAGCATTAAAAAAAGAAAAAAAATAAAAAATTGAGAGCTTTATCTGACATCCAGTGTTTGTAAACAACATCATGCCATGTACTACTGGATGAATGAAGAAAAAGTTTAATGGAAAAGCTGACAAAAGCCAGAATTGCTGCTTTTTACGAGATGACTTCTCATAAATTAGTTTGGAAGAATTTTAAAGAAAAAAAAAAAATTAATACAACTTGTATGCTTTAGGTTAGGTAAGTGTAAGAAAGGACAACAGACCACTGATTCAGAATAACAGCTTTACTAGCCAACCTAAACTTGTCGATCCAAACTCAACATAAAGTGCCAAAGCTTCACCTGTACGTACCACGCTACCCCAGAAGGTCACCGAACACGCCATGACACTCAGTAGCTACATACTGAGGGCACAGACAGCATGAGAAAGTACAGTTAGGAAGCAGAGTTTCCAAACGTAGGAAACCAACTGTGAGAAGCTTTCTGGCATCCGCTCAAAGTTACAGATTTCAGCCTCTCCCTAACTTGGGCAGCAATAACACGAGAAGCGGGTACGCAGCTCCGCTAGCCGAGGTGCCGTTCTGTATCAGCTCTTTTCCCAGAGGTGGGAAGAAAGAAGAAATAAACCCGATTCCACATAATTTACCAAAGAACAGGGCTAGTTACATTCTTCACCATTGCTGGTACTGGGACTACTCCCAAACAAGAACAGTCTACAAGCCAACACTCTCATTAAAATGCAAGTATTTTAACAAGAACAAACCATGAAGTATGTTTTCTACTTCTACATGCCACAGCTTTGTCTGCCAAGCTCCAGCTGGAAAAATACTAATGCCAGATTATAACATGTTATCTGGCTAAACAAGGCACATAACGAAAATTATTTTTCATTTAGTACTCAGTCTTTTCAGAATGCTGTAAAAATATTATTGTAAAATAGGCAAACAGCATCCAAGCAAAATTAACCACTTAATCTCCTTGCTCTGATATATAACCAACAGGATTGAACTCTAAACAAGTCAGAAGTCTGTTTTCCAGATGGCACCACTCACACCAACAGACATCACTCAGGGGCTCTCTGCTTACAATAAACAAGAAGTTACAGGAAGGAGCATATTGTTTGAAAGAAACATAATATTCATCCATCTACCCCACACAAATGAAAAGCATGGGGCAAGGCTGTACTTTTCTGTTTCTTCCCGTGCTTTCACATTCATTAACTTATTTTGCATCAGAATTGCTGCAGCAACTGTCTTGGCTATGGATTTTTATTTTTTCTGTTCAGGTTTTTCTACATGTAGAGAAGAGACCACCGCAACTATTTCAGTGATACTCCAGACCAACAAATACAGGAGGCACCATTCAGAAGTTGGTGTTTGATAATTCAGTGGAATTTACACACACACAAAAAGCAAACTACAGAAAGCGGTTTGCTAAACTGATATAAGCCCTTGTAAGAAGAGTGGTTCTCTGGCAGTTTATACACGCATAGGAACATGGCATGGCTCTGCCCCTTCTGTCTCTTGCTCAGATAACGTCTGTTAGATAAAAACATTACAATAGAAAGCTGTAAAGCATCCCCATTTTGCTTCTTCAACACTAGGATACAGTTACTTTATTGTAAGTACATTGCAGATTAACACGTAAATAATGCTCTTTGCAAAGTTGGTAAAAAAAAAAAAAAAGAAAAAAGAAAAATTAAGAATGTGCAGCCTTATGTTCCAACTACCACCTTAACTGAAAAAAGAAAACAAAACGTGCTGGTAGTGCAGGCAAACTTGTTGAAGTATTTGTTCTAACAGAGCTGACTGCCAGGGGAAAAAACCCTTCCTGCTGCTATTTTCAACCTACTGCCCGATCCCTCCTGCCTGGTTATCACTTCTAAGTACTCTCACATGTGACCTTTAAATATAAATAAAGGATAGTTAATTAACATTATGTCTGTGGGTTGGTTCTGTAGTTGTAGGGCAACGGCGGAAGAGCAGGTTGTGGTGTGTTTTGGAAATCAAGTTTAGAATAGCTGAGTATCGTAGTGTTCCCGTAACCGGCAATAGTTTTTCTTTGCTTAAAGGATAAGCAAGAGGATAATGCATGGACGACTCAAGTTTTGTAGCTGCCACATCAATTTACTTTATGAGAAAGTATTTAGGTCAGTCTCTGAAGGTAAAAAGTCCAAAACACAGTCCAAGTGTGTTTTGGAACTAGGATGGACAACATACACTTTCTTTCAATTCAGCTCAATGCTGAAACAAATACTATACAAGAGTAAACACACTCACCATAAAAATACCATAAAAAGTGGTGATCTGTAACTTCTCATTCTTGTTCTCAAGTGTGTTTTTAAGTCAAAAAATGTCTTGATGCGTATTCCTCCCACATAAAAGTACTGCAATGGAAATTCTGTCAGCAGAAGCTTTTATTTTCCAGCTTTGCTAAAAACTCTTGTCTATTTAATGTCAAATTTTACTCTGTCTTGAACATAAAAATTTCCAGGAGAGAGGAACATTCATCTTGCAATACTTCATGTATCTTTTATGACAATTAAAATAGACTTCACTAGCTGTTGTGTGTCAGAGGCATTTATGTAAGCCAATGAAGTCTATCAGTTATTCAAGGTTCGCAAGCACTGCAGTCATTCAAATGAAAGCAGGCAAGTGAAAGCACACAAGTTTTAGCTGGCACGTAGCATTCGTATAGGAAAAAAATTAAGACAGGACAGGGACGTGGAAGGGTGGCTAGTACTTTGTATTTGGCTGTGGCTCCTACCCTGCCGCCAGGACCATGTAAATCTTAGTTCATCATCAGGCTACTCTGTGGGTCATTTCCCAATGTAGTTAATTCTACCTTCACAGAGACAACCTTCTACTTCTAGTAGTCAATTGTACTTCACTCAACACCAATTATTCAGTGGATATTGGAACAATGACATTAACAAAATTTTATTGGTTTATTATTATTATTATTCTGTGTGATTAAATCTTAAGCTTAAAGATATAAAATGATATGGTATCATTTAATTTTCTCAGTTCCACATTAAAAAAAAAAAAAAAAGGGGGAAGCAAAAAAAAGATTTGTGATCTGCAAAGGATGAAGCAGATGCATTTCTGAGTTTGCTGTGTTTATGTCCTCATGCTATAGAAAATGTTTAAACCTCTCAAGGGCTACAGAAATACCTACTTTTGAAATGCAGGCTTTGCATTTAACAGGTTAAAGCTGTTGTTTAAAACCTATTTTATTAAAGCCTTTATCAAAAAAGACTCAATACAATGAAATTGATAAAGGCATTTCACAGTCATACACAGCATTTGCAAGAGTAAGCTAATGCTGTATATTATTAGCTGATAGACTTCAAAGATGCTATCAAAATAGCAGTAGAGTCATTTCTGTTTACTAGTAAAAAGTATGTTTTACAACTCCAGACAAATACTCAGAATACAGAAGCCTAAACACAGCTGTTTATATAGGTACGTTGTAGACAGGTTAATGAAAACTAAAGACTACTATTTATTTTCAGGAACTTCAGACATTACTTTGCACATTGTCTACATAAAGTAAGATTCCAGCTTTGTTACTATAGCTTAAATGGAAATTTAGCACTGAGTTCAGCATATGCAGATATTTTTAATGTTTCTGTCAAGTTTCGACCAGAAATAGGGAATGTTGCAAAAGAAAACATTTCATTTTTTAAAAGAATATTATGCAATACCATATTAGGATGCGACTATTGGTCCTTACCTCTGAAATTTAGTAATTAAATTGACAAAAAGGCAGTTAATCTATAGTAGAGTTGAGTCCAAGTGAGACTGCAAGATATCAGTGCTTAAAATCTTTAAGTCACAAAAGGAAGATGCCATCATTGATTAATTCACAAGTATAAGCCTCATCTTTGGTCTACATGAAGGATTAAAACCTAACAAACTCTTCAACATTCGTACAAGGCTTTGAAGAATGGACTTGTACAATCTAGGTAAGAAATCTTTACAATGCATAACATTTTATAAACAGAGTATGCTGTGGTTGTCATAAAATATCCTTCCCAGTATTCTAGCATAAATCAATGATGGATGCACTAGATTCCCAATCTTTCTAATATCCTTCACATACACAACTGAAACACACCATGCGTGCGTCATTGTAGCTAGGTTGACTCATCGCAAAGTGCCTGATGACATACTTAGCAAGATGTTTTGTACACACGTTAGGCAAACATTGTTTCAAAAAAATAGCATTTAAGAAGACACTGTATGACATTTCCATTCATGAATTCTAAAATATTTAAAGGCACATAAATGATAAACCTTACATACATGGAAAGATTTTTGTTTTATGTATACAGGCAGCGTGGATCATGCACACCCCAACTGCCACATGACACAACCTCAATTTTCTAAGTGCTCTTCTTAATGCTTGGAATCACTGCCTTCCTTAAAAAACCCACCACCACCACCACAAAAAACTCCATTAAAGTTATTTCACGCAGAAAGAGTCAACAGGGTGCATACTGAAAAATAAAAGTGTTGGTTGATTTACTTTCCTACCAACACAAATACAGCTCTCAGCAGAGCAGATTTACCCAGAACAAGGGAGTTTTAGCACCTTGCCTGCTATCATCATCCCCTGCTCAGGTGCACACAGCTACAGCACCTGAATTCTCCAAATAAAAAAAAAAAAAAAAAAAAGAGGAGAGAGACCATGATCAAAGAATACCAAGCCAAAAATCAGTATTTTAAAGGATCACAATCTCTTATGCCTTTTAAGCTTAAGGTCTTATTAGTTCATGCAGTTATTAGAGGCCAGCCACAAAATAGTGATGTTATCATGCAGAATAAATAATTTTTTACACAATTGCAAGCCAGGCACTTCCAAGTGCCATGAACAGTGAAACCTAATGAGAACAGAATAAAAGGAAAACTGAAAGCAGTTTCTCAGACAGGAAACAATATTGAAGACAAAGTATTCATCTGAAATATATAAGTTTAAAAGAAATTACAGGTTTTACAAGCGAATATATTAAAGCTACATGGAAACTCAACCGAACAAAAGATTAATGCATTAAGCAACACCCACACTAAGTGTATGAAGGAAACCTGTACGGCATACACACTTTATATGATCACGACTACAACCATTCATTTGGGCTCCGAAAAAAAAGTGACAGGGATGTGCAGGAGGAGGAAAAATCCCATGTGTCGGGGAGAAGAAAGGATTTGAGATGACAAGATACAAAACAAGATTTCTGGATTGGTTTTCCCATTTCATTAGTACTGCAAGTGTTCCTGAAGAGACTGAAAACAGTCAGGAAGTCAAGCGTATCCACAATATATCTTTTCCATTCTGTCCTAGCCAGTGGTAACATTGCCAAGCCCACTGAATACGCACCTAGATAAGTAAAGAACCATTTTTACCATTTCCTGAGAAGATTTGCTGGTTCCTGCAGATGAAAATTGTTATCAGGGTGGCCCAGCAAAGTCAGCCAAGCAATGATAATTGATCAATCTCCCAAATGATCTTGCAAATTCTAGGTTTGGTTGGTTTTTTGTTTTGTTTTGTTTTTTTTTAAATACATGATTTTTAAATGCAGTTTCCTTCATGTTTTGTTTGACTAAACAGAACTAAGACACACTGAGAAAGAGCAGAGCAGCAAAAAGACCAGAAAGCAGCAATAATGACCTTCACTACCTCCCCAAAAGTATCACATTCAAGACTGATATCGTGATCAGATTTTAGACACATTTAATAAATAACTTAATGAGGTAACTAGTCAGAGAAAACAAAAGACAGAAAACAATTTTTGCTTCTGATTGAGCAATGCACAGAACCTAGCTCAAGAGGTTACTGAGCCACTCTTCTAACAGCAAGTTAGATTTAGTACCCAGATAGGAGTGTCAGAAGCAAAAAAATTGCTACAGTTGCATCTAAAAGCAAAGCTGGATTGAAAAAAAAAAAAAAAGGGGGGGGAGAAAAAAGTTTTCAGAAATAAGAATGCATCATAGTAAAGCTAGGGTCGTGCCAAAACAAAGAAAAACAGCAACAAATTTAAAACATATACCATGACACACCAAGAGAAAAAGGTCTGGAGAACAGCTCAGTGCTGAACCTGTTACTGCCTTTTCGTGCCTTTTTCAAGTGCCCACGGAGCAGCAGGTTAGCAGGTGGACTATAGGGCCTACAGACAATTAAAGGGCAACTATCTGAAAAAAAAAAAAAAAAAAAAAAAAAAAAAAAAAAAAAAAAAAAAAAAAAAAAAAATTTAAAAAAAAGAAAAAAGAGAAAGCTGCAGTAAAAGATACACTAAAATATTTTTGGTTGTTTTCTTTCCCCCCTGCCAGGGAATAGCATTGAAAAGCTCCTGTGTAGGAATCTCAAAGTTAAACAAAGAAGCTATGATTTCTTCTAATTGTTTCTGCAGTTTCTCTGAATTGTTTATCCAAGCGTTCTACTGACCTATACATGGCAGTGCGTAACCTCTCCCTTACAACTGAGAAATGGAAAGCAGCAAGCACGATACCAGAGAGATCTACGATAACAGAGACCATCAAATCTGATATCCATCCAAGGCAAATATGTAAAAGGAAAAAAACAAACCCTAATCTATGGAGGAGGGGGAAAATATATATGCTGGGTAAAATCAGAAGATCGTGTGTAAAAAGCCTTGACACAAGACGTCCCTGAAGGAGTGAAAAGGTTGCCGGACAGGTGGATCCAGCTCACATTTCCATCTCCAAAGTTAGCGAGTAAGGCTTCTCACACACTGCCCTCAACAAATTAGAATGTAGGCTGTTACACGGCTAAGTAAGAGATTAAGAAATAAAAAACAAAGAATAGAAATACACAGGTCTCATCCTCCCAGGGGAAAGATTATCAGTTTAGACACACAGGGATATACAATAAGGCCTATATTATTGAACGTATTTAAGTGTGAATGAAAAACAAAAGGGGCTAACATGGAGGTGACCAAGTCTGTTGATGGTTCTGTGTTATTCCAACCAAAAAAAATACTCAGAAGTGATTTCTGCAAAAATACCTAATCAAAACCAAACAAACCCAAACAAAATCTGCAAAAGGATTTCGTGACTGATTAAGTGCTAAAAAGCCAGATGAAATGCAGTAAAACTGAGAAGACACCTTATCATTGTACACACAGTGATAAGCTCTGAACTAGCTATTACCACTCAGAATAAAACCTTGGAGTTCTAACACACAGCTTTTCTTAAAAAAAAAAAAAAACACCTCAGTGCTAGTAAGACATTTATCAGGGCTTTTTAACCTGGGGAGGAAACTGAGGAGAATGATACCAGACATAGGAAGAATTTGCAAAATGGAGAAGGTAAACAGAATGACTATTCAATGTCTTACCAAATCAAAAAACAAAAGGGCATCCAACAGGATAAAACTATTTGGCCAATGCCAAATATTTACATGAGCTTAAAAAGCAACTGGACAAACCAACCAAGGGCAGAAGAAAAAAAAAAAAAAAACAACCCAAAAAGCACTATTAAATTTAAAGATCTCACCACTGAGCAAGGAAGTCTCTAGGCTGCAAATGCTAAAGAACAACATTCTGAGAAGGAAACAGCTTTAACATCTCAGTAAAATATGACTAAAATCAAGTAAGATCAGCACTAGCACTGCATTTAGAAAAAGCTCCCTGGTTCTAACAGGCATGCTGTAAATAACAGCGTAAAGAATTCTCATGAAAAAGATAACAAGAATCTTGAACCTGAAAACATCTGTCACCATTCAAGTTCTCCAATATTAATACTGAGGACTCATAGGAACTTCTGTGATCCTTCACACAGAGTTCACAAACTGTAGCACTCCAGTACTAGTTCAGGTAGGAGCAAAGAAAAAAGCTGGATGGCATCCAAAGGAAGAAAAACCCGTATTTCATAGTTTCATTAGCTTTATTCAGTAAGCTCTCTACTTAATGTAAGCGGGTTTTGTACTTACAACAAGTCACAGGATATCAAGCATTTCCCTCAGCTCCATGGTATTAACATGTTTGATGATGAGCAATATGGAACAAGCTTTCATCCACAGGTCTTTCCACCAGCTAAATCACTGGGGAGGGAAGAATGTCTTCTCTGACATGAGATCTTCTCCCACACATGAAGAAATTCTCCATATACCATGAAGTGTACCAATGTCTGAACTCATCTTTGTCACATTGTGTAGTACTGTACTTGAAGCCTCAGGCATACATCATTTTATTGCTTTAGCAAGAAGGCCTTACTGTAATTGAATCTGAAAGGAAGCACTGTCTCAATTACAAAGAAAATTAACTTGCTTTTACATTGAGAGGATACTAGTATGAATAACCTATGTTTGCTGCTCAACTCCATCCCTCCCACCATGCTCCACAAGGTAAGCGGAACAAATAAATGTGCAGGTGGAGAGAGACATGGCAGAGAGAAGACAGATACTGGATTAGTTACTATATTTGAATAAGCCTCTTCCGTGACTTTCATTATGATGAACTTGAAGCTGGATTTTTATTTTATCTTTTATGTCTAAAGATTTCCACAAAAACATGCCTCGGAAGTGCAATATGTAAAGCTTATCCCATACTGAAGATAATAAAAGTGTCTAAGTAGTACTTGCAGATAGAGTCAAACCATTCTACCAAGTTCAGAGTTATAAATGCACTCTGTGCCACAAATTACACCAGGGAAAGTAGAGTTTAATGTAAACTGTTGCTATCTAACCCAGCCTGGATTAGCTTGAAAACAAAACAGCCAGTAACAGCTCAAAACCATGCTATAAATCCTGTCCCAAAGGAAGTTAGGGTGGTGCACAGAAAGAATGCGTATCACCTAAATTACTACCACAAATATCCACAAAAAAAATCAGCTTGCTGGAAGCCAGACATTTTTTGACTTTTTTTTTTTTCCCATCCTCTGTTTGCATTAAAGGGCCCCAAAATGGGTTCTCTGTCCCTTGGATTTCAATGTCTTCTGTAGAATAAAGCTAAAATTAACTAAAAAAGCATCGTTTGGCTTCTTTAGAAAACAAGCATCCAGCTGCTAAGACAACCCACCTGAAAAACTGTATTGCAGGCTGCTTTGAAGCACTGGCAACTTTCTGGCCAACTGAATAGGATTCTCAAACCACGGTTCTACGGGAATTGTGTCTCCCACTCAGCTTTCATCAGTCCTGCTCTCTATTCCTCCAATATTTACCTTTGCTAGGGTTACACTCAGAAAGAGAAGCTGTTATAGCTTCTTATGAAGTCAGTAGAGGTCTTCCTACTCAGTTCAAAACTATGATAGGACTGTATTGTAATCATCTGGTCTTCTGGGGCTACTCAGAAAAAAGAAAAAAAAAAAAAAAAAGCCTGTCACCAAAGTGAAGCAGTTAATTTATGTTAAAGTCTGAATTAATTTGCTTTAAGAATTTCACAAATTAAATATACTATCTACAGAAAATAATTTTCTTGCAGATTCTGAGCAATACCAATTTGCTAGTGTAAAGAAATTTTTACAATGTTGAAATCTGAAGATTTTGTAACATTAGGTATGAAGCAAGCAACAAGAATGCATGCACATACAAAGTAAGCAATGCAGGCATATTTGTTCAAGCAATAAATAGAAAAGGAAAAAGTAGGAAAATGAAAGCTTAATGGCACGCCTGCCCATGGATATCAAGCAAAACAGATACAGTAGAACATATTTTGTGCAAAATCTCCCTAGAAGGTATTTCTTTTGGAGTTGCATCCTATATAATACTTCCAGTCCTTTTTGGAAGTATATGGTGGTAATTCTGATACAGTTTATACAGGGTTTTTTGCCAGAAAAGTTACTTCTGTAAGGACAAATCTGGTAAGTTTATCAAAATCCAACAAACTCAAAGTTTTCAGGGAACAGTTCACGGCTTTTCATTACAGATTTTGTTTTCACTATGAAACAAGCTTTCTAGAATCTCAGACGCACTTAGAAGCAATAGCTACACATATTAATGACAAAACTAAAAAATCCTCTCATTTGCTAAAAGATGCTACATAAGCGTATCTCCAAGGTGAAAGGTGTACAATTTCTTTCAGGAAAAAAGAGATTTAAACTGTTCATCCACAGGTAGGTTGTCTATTATCAATGTGCTTTTAAAAAAGTTGATCAGTACATTTTGTAACAAAAATTAAGGTTCTAACAGCTTTTGTGTGTCATTGGATTGTACTGTGGAGCTTTCAGTGTTCAGCGGAGCCAGTTTGAGTCTCCAGAGAAATCCTCCTACTCACTTTCCACAAGCTCCAAAAGTTCAGTGGTATTGTGTGCAGCACCTATGTAGGAGTAAAGTTTCTGGAAAGACTGACATTCCACTGAAAAGCAGGCATTAAGCATCCCGTCATAAACATGATTTGTTCATATAAATTACAATGATACAAACAGAGGAACTGACTGAAGAGGGAGAAATATTTTGTACAAACGTCATTGTTTTGATTTTTTTTTTAACTTTAGAGGCTTATTTGCTCATCCATGAGTGTTGAATTCTTTCATCCCTTCAGAAGCCTCCGGGATTCTTACTTGCAATGTAAGGGCTCCGTACAATTAAGAGTACATTGCATGGTTTTCTTCTATGCATTTCAACTTCCATAGTTAGATTTTAAGATGGTCCTACTTGTCCTAAGAACAATTAAAAATACTTATGTTAGCATACATTGCCAGGCATTCTATTTTTAAGGTTATAACAGGAATGGGAAAGAAGGGAATAACATTTGTTTACAGAGGTGTTGAAGTCTAGGACTCAGCTCTGCTTTCTCTGGGAGCAGTAATACATTTGTAGATAAGATAATAGTCTTAGTCACACCACAATTGCAAGTCATCAAATAGCATTAAATTGAAAAGGGAACAACTTCTGCACCCCCACAAAATGAAGGCACATTGTCAGGAGAGCAATAAATTTAAAAAAAAAAAAAAAAAAAGCATGTAGGTGGAAGACTAAGAGTGATAATATTACAGAGACTATACATTTTAAAAGTGGAGGGAAAACTATTCTTAAAAGGTATTTCTTTCTAGCATAGCTATTATTGTACAATGATCATTTAAAGTCATTAAAATAATTTTACACACAAGTAATGAGACAGCCCTGCTGCTTTTTCTATGCAGGCATCTCTGATTAAATCCTTTACGGATGCGATGAGATAAATCTAACATGTTCCAACACTGGAGAGTTAAAAATAAATAAGCTTTTTGTCATTTCTCAGTTGATAATCATCATTATTAACACTCCCTACCCTCCCTTACTCCCCCCCCAGAAAAATAAAGGAGAAAGAAAAATGCAACTTGCAGAACAGCAATATGAGAAAAAGTTGAGATCGTAAACCTGACCAAGCCCACACATTTTTGTAGGTGAAGACATGAACTTATCATAACAACCTGCGCAATGCTCAATGGAATTTCAGCAATTCTGCAGTTCAGGCTCTTCACCACACAGACACTCTAGCTGTTCATTAGCCTACCATCAAAATAGAGTGCCCTTAAAAAAAGGCCTACCCCAACTGTTTTGCAAGTCCACAGTGCCTTATTACCTTGCTTAGTAAGCACTTCTAATAATTAACTGACTTTGCAAAGGATAGGTTTTATTTCCCAGTTTACTGTTTCCAGTCTCGCCTTCGCAATGAGGTGGGCCTCCTGCTGCTGCAAGGGGCCCTCTAGTCTCTCCTTGATTCTTGTAGCGTAACAGGGATTTGTTGCAGTTTTATCTGAAGATGAATGAACAGGTACTGGGTACTTCCAAATGTTTTCCTTCAAAAGCACCGCAAAATATCTTCAGAAGTTAACAGTTCTTGCAGCTGATGAATGCAGATGTATTGTATTAGAGAATTGGTTCAGATAAGGAATATCCTTTTAGCTTTCCAACTGCTCCCATTTAATGAATTTCATTTGCACAGTGGAACACACATACTGGATTCCCTTTGGAGTAAATTAAATTGAAAGACTGTATTCCAACCACTAGATTAAGTTTTTAAATGTGTACAATAGGAACTTTGGGTCCTTAACACCAAATGATTTAGAGAGCCACTCCTAGTTCATTACGCGATTTACTAATATGAATATAGCTCTTTCCCTTCTACCCTTTGGCTGCTCATTTCTGTCCTTCTCACACCCTGGGACGATGCTAGAACAAACATTTCGTTAACATAACCTATCACAGATTAGGAAATTGATCCACCTGAAAAATAAGAGGAAAAGTGGAGGAAGATTGAGCTAGAGCACTTTTCTTAATCGGTTCATTGTGTGACTGCAAAAATTGCTATCAGCAGAAGAAAGCATTTATATATTTCAAATGGTGAAAGAGGCAAAGATGGAGAATCTTTCCTTAAATAAATGGGCGTCCAATCCTACTCCCGCACACGGTAAAAACACCAGCATGTTATTGACAACAATAGCGGCAGACCTGAAAAAGCCAATTCCTGTTGTTCTGTGCCAACTATGACTATGTCCCAAAATTTTACCTGAAAATACAGTCATTAACTTTTGTTTGGATAGAATCCTTTCTCCCCCACAGCAATACTTGGCAAATGAGCTTTCCAGGAGCCTGAGTAATTACAGGTAAAGTTTGAAGGGGCATTAATAAACTGACAGATAAATTGTTAAGTAATTAATACTTCAAGGCATAATCCTCCCCTTCTAACAATCAAAGATTTTTCTGAGACTTCAAGCTTTGCACAAACACTTCACTTTACCTCAAGAGTTAGTCTGCACAAGCAAACTGCCAGAAAATGAAGACACAGAAGTGCTAAAACAGAGCTTTGAAGCAAAGGTTCTTTGTAACCTTAAGTGGGAGAGGCTAACATTCAGAAAATATTTGTAAATTAGAAAGGTTGCCTATTTGTTAGCTATCATTTAGCAATGCGTTGGAGACGTACTGTTGTACATTGTTACAATGTGTTGTAAACTGTTTAGAATTTATAAATAGTACAAAAAAATTCTTCTAAGTCATGCAGTTTATAAAATGATTCTCTTCCAAGAGATACAAAAGAGACACAAAAAACCTCATAACCCGCCTAAGTACAAGCAGAACTCCACACATCTACAAACACAACGTAATAAATTGATTTCTGTCTGCAAAGCTCCCCATACAAATCCCTTCCCCATATGTTCTCAATTCTAGAGCAAGAGATTTGTGCATATTTTCTTAACAGCAAAAACATGGACGATACAAAAATTAGTTCCTTAACCAAAGAGCTGTTTCTTCAAGCACTAACTTTGCTTTGCAATGTTCTCAAAACTTCCCAAACTCTCACCTTTGAATTCCTGCCTGATTCCTCCTCTCCAGCCTTACTGGCTAGTAAACATACATGAATGATGTAAAAAACCTAGTAAAATGGATTTCATCCACTCAAAGAATTATCACCTTCACACTGCCTCCCAGATTCCTCTATAATCCTGGGATGTCCTCTTTGACCTGCTGACTGGCAGACAGTTTTTAAGACAGACGCTTTACAGGCTAGAAAGTACTTAAGCATTACAAGAACTTGTAGCACCTCCAGATAACCTGCAGCACAATAAATATTCACCTGGGGCGAGAGTCAGTCTGGTTCAAGTTACCATTATGGCTATCTTGAAGCAGTTACTTGAATCCAGACATCCCAGGCAAGTATCCAATCAGTACCGTATTGTGAGAAGTTTCTCTCAACTCTGCTTTCTTTTCATTGGAATCACAAGTGAAACATCTGCCGGGCCACAGAAAGCTACTTTCTAGCTCAGCAATACAGACCGCTCACCTGGAGTGGGGATTCACGCGTCTCTTCCAAAACCATTACCTTACTAGCAGCAGTGTCCAGACGCTCACATGGTAACTAAGTGAACATATTAAAGGTGCCTTCTTCCCTAACTCTGCCCTGTGTACACGCAGAGGAAATGGTTCCACCAGCAAGAATCTCTTTAAGCCTATTTGGACAATCCAGTGTTGGGACCTCCAGAGCTCTCATCTGAGCTATTTCTTTTTGCATTGCTTTGGGGCTGTATCTGAAGGAAGGAGGATGCCTAGAGTGGATGAGACACAGACTGCAAAAAGGGGTATGTAGCAGCTGGACAGAAACTTAGGGGCCTGTGCACCCGCAAGGCGTAGAAGTGGCTTCAGAGGTTTGAGTCTTAGTCTGTTTCAACAAGCTTCACCAGGCTTCGTCACCAAGTAGATGCTGGTCTTTGTTGCTATCCACCATGTTCCTCTTGGACAGACTACTAAAATAATGGCAGAACTTTTCTGTTTAAGCAACCAGCAACCCTCCTGCAATTTGCTTACATGAATACTGATGACTCAATGGTTTTAAAATTTCAGAAGCCCTAATCGGTAGTGTATATGCTTTGCTCACTAATAAACTTCCTGTCCAGGAACATCCATGAAGGAGTAACTTTTTTTTTTCCCTAACACATACACAAAACTAATAACTTATACAGACAGAAGTTTTCTAGAGAATGCAACAGCTCTGAGTCGAAATAGGAATACCTTCCCGTGCTGGTTTTAGCTGGGGTAGAGTTAATTTTCTTCAGAGTAGCTAGTATGGGGCTGTGTTTTGGATTTGTGCTGAAGACAGCGTTGATAATAGAGAGATATCTTTGTTATTGTGGAGCAGTGCTTACACAGAGCCAAGGCCTTTTCTGCTTCTCACCCCACCCCACCAGCAAGTAAGCTGGGGGGTGCCAAAGAGTTGGGAGGGGACACAGCCAGGACAGCTGACCCCAACTGACCAAAGGGATATTCCATACCATCTGACAACATGATCAGCATACAAGGGGCTGGGGGAAGAGGAAGGAGGGATGGCGTTTGCCTTCCCAAATAAGAGGAGGGGAGAGAGCAAGTAGCTGTGTCGTGCTTAGTTGCCAGCCAGGGCTAAACCATGACACTCCTCTTGTTTTGTTTTTTTTAAGTGACAAAACCAGCATCTACAAATCATCTCATGCTCAACAATTGACTATCGTTTTATCAAATCCAGATTTGATTTGCACAATAAATCCTCAAAGCACTATTACCTCCCACTGCAAAATGAATTATATGAGGAATAACAAAAACACTACCTAATGATACATTAGCAGAAGATAGATTGAAAAATTGCTAAGAAAAAACTATAGTATAGGAGTTCAATCCAAATGAAGTACCTGTGCAGCTGAGGATGTGCATTTGCTTAAGTGGTTTACTGAGTCAGAGCCAGTGCATTCATTAATTTGCTGGATTATGCTGCAAGATATGGAAAACACTGCAGGAGTAGGAGATGGGTGTTTCCAGGAAATAAATTACTTAATGTTCACATTGATGCTATAGCCTTAAACACAGCATACGTAAGTAGAGACTGGAAGAAAAAGCACAGATCAGAAATACAGGTATGTTGGCAAGAATAATTCAAGAATCACCAAATGGTTGAGGTTGGAAGGGACCTCTGGAGGTCATCTGGCCCAGGGCCCTGCTCAGGCAGAGCAACCTACAGCTGGTTGCCCAGGACTGTGTCCAGGTGCCTTTTGAGTATCTCCGAGGATGGAGACTCCACAACCTCTCTGGGCAGCCTGTGCTGGTGCTTGGTCACCCCGCACAGCACGCACACACAAAGAAAAAAAAGTATTTCCCGAAATACCTCCTGATCCTGAATTTCAGTGTGTGCCCAGTGCCTCTGATCCTGTCACTGGGCACCACTAGAAAGAGCCTGACTCCATCCTCTTTGTACCCTCCCTCCAAATATTTATATACATTGATAAGATCCCCTTGAAGCTTCTCTTCTCCAGACTGAACAGCCCCAGCTCTCTCAGCCTTTCCTCACAGGGACAGATGCTCCAGTCCATCATCTTTGTGGCCCTTTGTTGGACTCCCTCAGTCTGTCCATGTCTCTTGTAATGGGGATCCAGAACTGGACCCAGCACTCCAGGTGTGGCCTCACCAGTGCTGAGTAGAGGGGAAGGCTCATCACCCTCCACCTGCTGGCAACACTCCTAATGCAGCCCAGCATACCATTCCCCTTCTTTGCAACAAGGGCACACGGGCAGGTGGTAGATAGGCTTGAGGTAAAACTGCCTTTCAAGATAATATTTGAGATGGACATTGTACATCTCCCCTTCAACCAAAATCATAGCTGATTTATTGAAAATTAAATTACTTTATTACAAAGGTAGGTTTGTATAATTTTGTGCAAGATATTTAAGTCAGCAATAAAGGAGTGTTTTACATGTTTAATGATCTTTATGAGATACAATGCTATACAGCAATGTGCTGGTCTTTTGTGTCCTTTTTTACATCCTTCACAGTTACAGTCATCATAATGGTGACACATAGTGACGATTCAAAGTAACTGACCTCACATCTTCCAAGAAAAGTTGGAACAGCCCTTCCCAGAACATCTGTTTTAGTACATATGTTCTTTCATACAACCAGATCACAACCCACCGTGGCTGAGACACCAGAACCTTCGCTTGAATGTTATTTATTGGTAAAGACTTTAGTGATTCCAAGGAATACCTTCTCTGTCAGTTCAAATACTTTGAAAATTGCTGAAATGCCAATTTTCTGTTTGAGACATCACTTTTTTCATATTTGTTTCCATATGCACATACATGACTGTGAATTTGTACTTCTCTCCATTTGTACTTCTATCTGAAATCCTCCTAAAATCCCTGGTTTTAAGTTCTGATGACCAATGCTGCTGTGGGTAGAAGAAAAATTCTCTGCCACCTTTCTTTTAAATGAGTTTTCAGTTCTAGAAACTGTTAGTATTATGACAAATGACAGAAATCTAAAACAAACATAGAAGAAAATACTGGATGAAGAAACACGATCTTATCTTCACATTTGCTATCTAAATCCACTAAAGTCTTGGTTGTTAGAGACTCCAGCATGACACAATGGCAATAGCAGCTCATTCTGCAGCATTAAATACTTGCTTATATAAAGATGAGGATGGAAAGGGCAATGACAGTGGCACCAGAAGATTTTCATGGGAAGAGATTTAAAGTAATCAGGAACAAGACACAGCTGAAATGGAGAAATGCATCAATACTCAAAATTCCTCTTTTACAGGGGCACTAACAAAAGCCTCTATAATACAAAACCATATCGGGATCATGAGTAAATACAGAGGCCTGTAAAGACAACTAAGACAAAACTCAATATAATTTTCAAAAATCCAATTATTTGTATAGAATAAGAAAATCTCCAAATTAGCTAGAGAATACCTGACAGAATGTCTGTGTAAAGCACCACTAGGCTGATAGCTTATATTCATTTTCAGAATCTTGCATGAATGTGGGCACCAACAACAGAAACCTCTATTTTCCTCTTTCAAATCATGTTGTAACAAAGCCTAAGATAACTCCATACCATATTCCTAGTATCTTTATTCTTTCAGTGTTGAAGCGTAATAAGAAACTGGAGAATGGAGAAAGGAAGAAAACATATCTGTTAGCACTGATCCTAAACTAATAATCACACAATTAATGTTACAAGTGTCAATTCTCCATCATCTTTGAATTCTTTCACAGGTGGGTGAGACGACAAAGTCAGTAATGATACCTGAATTTCTAACATGCCTCAGTGTATCCAAAAAAATTTCCTCCATCTGGAATGTGCCTTTTAGCAAGAAAGAACCCAGAAGTTTCCAACAGTCAATTTTGAATTAGATGCAAACAGTAGATGTGCTAACACAGCCACAATATTGCCCTGAACTATGTGCAGAGCTCAGCTGCATCTGATACATGCCATGTAGATATTCACACATTTAATAATTTTAAACTCTTGGATAGCCTTATTACCTTCAATAGAGTAAATCCTATTTATGAAGGTAAAGGCATGCACATAAGGAGCTTCAGAATCAAAAGTCCAATTTTACAGAAAGTTAAAGAGTAGTAATTTTGCTAGAGTGCAAACACAAGACCTTTTTGCACAAGTGTTAGATTACAAACTGAATTTAAAATTGGAACACAGTAGCTGAAAACAGGAGCCAGATTATTTTTCTTTCTACCTTTTGCAAGAGACATTTCTCTCATCCCATCAGTTTTCACAA
>VXBL01009324.1:457933-475702 GCA_013400195.1 Aramus guarauna
GGTTGCAGCATGTCGGGTGGGGGGGGGGGGGGAGCTATAAAGCAAAAATTTTCCTCTTTGCTTTATCCCAAATTGCAAGAGAAAAGAAGTGGGGCAGTAAGTTAGCAAGGAATATTCCTGATGATTGGCAGTGTTAAATCGGGAATTTGTCAGGGAATTTAGCTCTGGAATTGGCTAATTCAATCCCTGACTATAAAGAATTAAAGCTATAAGCATCTCCCCACATTTCAGGAGGGAACAATCTCTGGCTTACTTTGGACAAATAGAAATGACTGTTGTTCTTTTGTCAAACAGACAAGTTCACATGGCTTGAAATACAAAGCGTTAATAATTTGTGAAGGATGCTACAAATTTTTTTCTATAAATGACTTTCCATCCTTTTCAGGATTCCATCTGCTACGCAGCAGCAAACATGGACACGTTTTTCTCCATCCACAAAGCGTTATGTGTAAATTGCTGTCTGAAAAACTGAGTTGCTACATCTCAGTTTCAGGCACATTAAATGTAAAAGATTCTGTAATAGAGATTGTGCAGAATTTAATTAAGGTTTTAAAAATGTGCAAAACTGTCACATTGAAAATTAAATTTCTGACAGGAAATATATGCTATTAGTCCTATACGTGTCAGAGCAAATTCTGTCATATTGTGGCTTTCAGTGTTCCAGTCAGGAAGCCTTCTTAGAGTTGTATTAGTCATTCAGCTTTCAAATTCTATTGATGTCAATATTGCTATCTCCAAATCTCACCGCTTCCTGCCTAAAAACCCGGCCACTTATTTCAAAGCTTTGAATATAAGCACATTGACAGAAATGTGAAAAGAAAGTGAAGTGTTAATTATTAAATAGAGAATTTCAGAATTATTATCTGAAAAGTTCACATTATTCATTGTCAGCTACATAAAATAATCAAGAGAAAGAATTCAATCAATTTGAAATGCAGACTTAAACCTCTGTTCTTTGTCCATTAGCCTCTTATCTTCCCCAAACCTTTTACATACAATATGTCTCCTATTTATTTCACTGAGCTTGTTCAGATTTTACTTTTACACGTCAGGACTCCAATCCTGGTGATTCACATCAAAAGCAGTGGAATTTACTAACTTTAACAGCAACATTACCTGACGTTAAAAGGAGTGTAGGGACAGGTTTCAGCTCTTTAATAATGCTGTTTTGTCATAGCAAATGCAATCATGTAATTACTCTCATGACGCTGAATGTAGTTAGTCTGTATTCTCGCAGGATGGTGCTGGTCACCTCGAGCCCTTTCATCATCTCCACAATCCTGTCCGTAACAAGTCACCGCCACACACAAGGCTCCCACCAGGTGGCAATAACGCTCTTCATTCGTTAAAGCATTTGCTGTATGAGATGGTAGAAATGTATGTTATGTACTAATTAGAAGGAAAAAATTGTGATTTATAATAACGTGAAGGTGATAGAAAATTATTTTCCTGAACTCTGGAGGTACAAGCACTTATGAAAAGTTGTTTCTAAGTGGGAACAGACTGCAGCGTGCTGGGCAATATCCATTGTTAGGTTCTTAACATCTATTTCAATATAAATACAAGTCACAATTTCCACTTAGTTCCTGAGAAACTGAAATTGTTTAAATTTGCTTTTTGATGAAACTGCAGAGAGCAGACAGTGTGAAATGCTAATTTACTGGTGGGAGCATAAACCTCACAGAGGTCTCACAATTTTAGCTCAAATTTAGACTGATCAGATTCACACCGTCAGCTACAAATTAACTGCTCTTTTTAGACTTTTAATCCAGATGTATTTCTCTAAGTGCTGTACAACTGCTATATTCCTACCCTGTGTTTCTGGGGGAGGAGACAAGTGCACACGTGCACGGTAAGACTCTCATTTGCCAGAAGTGGAGAACTTGCTGTGCCCTCACTCTCCAGATGCTCTGCACATGGTCAGCAATCTTTGTACGACACGTTACAAACGTGCTCTACCTGCAGGGCTGTGCACCTGCTTAGACCAGCAGGATAAGTTCCACATACTCAGGGCTTCCAGATTTATTACAGCCTGGTTAGAGTTACTGGCCTGACAGCACGCATAAAGTCCTCGACCTGTGAGAAAAATCCTCAAATTTCTCCTAGAAGTTTCCAGGAAGAGAAAGAGGGCATGTCTGAAGAAACCAAAAGATGCAACAGTTGTGGTATCTCAAAACTAGTTGCACAATAGTTGTCTGACTCTTCAGTGTCTTGTCGTGCACAAGCCTGCAACATGCTCAGTTATTTTCTTGAGTTCCTTATGATGATATATGAGAAGATGTACGTGCCCAAAGGGCAGTGAAGAGGACATCATCTGATCGATCAAGTAGAAAGTCCTAAGGAAGGAGGTGGAGACAAACACTACAGACTTGCTTACACGGAGAGCAGCTTAGAGCAAATGCCTGTTTCTGCTCACACAATACAACCTGCTGTCATTTTAAAGAACTGAGGTCATCTTGTGTACTTGAGAAGCAGTTCTTTTGTACATTTTCAGTCAGCAGAACTCTATGTTCCAGCAATATACCCATTATTTAATAATTTCCACAAATCCTACACAAGGGAAATAATTTTCCTTCTCCCTCACAGAGGTGTACATGCAGAAAATTTCATAAATATTTCCAAACCATTTCCCTGTAATCTGAGAAACCAGAACCGCTCAGAATCCTTTTTTGTACATTCTCAATTCTTAACCTATTGCAATTTGTGTGATCACATAAACTGCCCATTTCCTTTTTTCCCCCCAAATACTTAGAGCTTGCATAAAGAAAAATCTGCTGTAGGAAAAAAATATATGAACATAGGCATTATTTTTTCTACTGTAGTTATATAGAATTTCAAACTGCAGAGAAAAGTAATTTATAACATCGGTTGAAATAGGGATATTGCATTTGGTTCAGGTTAAGGAAGATGTAAGGTGAATGCACAAGTTACTGCCTTTGATGTAACACCTTATGAAACATAACTGCTGGTTTTATCTGAGTATATCATGAAGGACTCATAAATGTGAAAAATTATATTTAATACACAGTTTTAGGTTTTGTGTGTTTCTAATAGGTTATTGGATGAAAACCCTTTGAACAGAAATAGCTAAGGCTGGAAAAGTTACTCTTGAAAGAGAATTTGAGTTAGGTTTTCCTTTTTTTTTCAGATCACTTTAAACAACATGAGTCTAAAACATGATTGGAATAGGGAATGTTTTATGCAGAACTAAAAACTTTACTGCCTTCTATATCCTCGAATAATCTAGTAATATTGACACATTCTGTTTCAACGGGAGGAATCATTCAAGTATAGGAAAATTCCAGCTGCAGAAGCTTACTGCAACTTTAAACCCTCCTATACAACAACAGTTAAATATCTAAGGTGCATTCTCAACTATGCATAAAGAGGCTTCACTAGGAATGCCTGATAATGGTGTAACTAATTCACTGAAATGGAGATTATAGCGATAATAAATCAAAAATATCCCCAAACTGTTGAAGTCAAGTATATATTACCATAGACCTATTACTGTATTAATGTTCTTACTTTGCTTACTCACAGAATATTTTTTCTCTTCCCCCCCTCCTTTTTTTTTTTTTTTTGGAAATGCCGCTTACAATGCAAAACAATTAAGAATAAAAGTAGAAAAAACATCTTCAGCCAAATTTTGGATCAGGGTCCATTTAACCCTCCCGATGCCAGAGCCATTAAAGAATACAGGTCATAAATAGCAGCTTCCCTTCCCTTTTAACCATAGCATTGTTTTTGTGACAAAATTATTCTCCACTGAAGCTGCACAGTTTTGTACGTGAAATCCTACAACAGAAAGAAAAAGTGATGAAGAACTCTAAATTACTTTTCGCAGTGGAAAAAAAAAAAACCAAGAGAAAAATAAGGTCTGTGCAACTGCACTCTCAATACCATGCTATCAGCATTTTTATGTATGTCCATGTCAACATATATCAATATTTCGCATCTACAAGATACAGAGGACATAGTCAAATACTACATACATACTTGGATTTTATCTGTGAGTTAAATAAATCATCGCAGTCCTACTTTTGCCATTAAATTTAGCTATGACTACCCATGCCAGAACTGAGGCTGACATAACTGGAGGATGTTCTACAACATGAAATGAAAAGGGCGCTGCACAACCGTGGCATACCAGCTAGCTATCAGTAAGACATCCATACACTCCAGTTTTGTGTAGCAGTCTTCTATGAGGAGTGAGGAAGAAATATTTCCTGCATTTTCATGTGAAACAAAGCATCAGCAGAGTAATTCTGCAGCCACAGAGTGTCCTCTGGACTTGCTGCTGTGGGACAGAGGAAGTATTTTACTCTATTTCTAATAAATTAATATATTTATTTGTTCTCAAAAAATGTGTTCCCCTGAATAGTATTTTCCAGAGAATGTCTCTATGCTCAGTAGGCTCTTTTTAAAATTGCCTCAAAGGCTAAACACAAAAAGTAAGGGTTTTATGGTTTTAAGTTCTCCAGGCCAGAGATCCATGCACGAATGTTCCTGTTCTGGCACAAAATTTCAAGGCTTCAAATTGCCACTGAGATACAGAAAGAGCTATTGCCTATTGAATTCGTGAGCTTCCCTAGATCTGTACTATAGATGGTCTTTAATCCATACTGCTCAACATTATTATCCATCTTCTAATCCTTTGTTTTCTTTCCCTCTCAAATAGGAGTGCTATGTTAGTCAACCTGTTTCTAATATACTGAGATAAAGCACCAAATGCATCTTCACACTTACAAATTCCTCTCTACAGCTAAAAAGATTCATGATTGCACTTTTTTTATAACTAATAATTTGCCTTTTACATAGTTTTTAATATGCATGTCCAAAAGCTTTCCAATTATACTTTCCCAGACAGATTCAGCATCAGCATAGAAAGTTACACAGCAGGTTTGATAGCCCACGCTCCAAAGTTGTAAAAAAACACCTGCAAAACCACTTATCTACACTTAGGAAGCCTGGAATCTAGAAAAGGCATGCATTACCATTTCAATTCTCTTTTCTTTAAGTATGTCAATTTTTAAAATCCTTCCTTTAATCATTTCTTTGTTAAATTTCTACTCATACCATTACAATTTTCTGCTTTGAAGAGATAAAGACCAGCACTGACGATTTGATATGTATCCAGCAGTGACGGAGAAAAATCAGTATTGTAATACCATGGGTTCTTTTAACACTAAACAGAAATAAATCTCTATGTTTTAAATTAATCATGTCAGTGTACCTAGACATTTATAAAAATGCCAGCATTAAAACAAATTATGGTAACAATAAGCAAAGCTGAAAAACTCAAGTGTTACAAAAGAAGAGTCAAATCTTGCACTTGGGGAGGAATAACCACACTGACCAGTACAGGCTGGGCACCCGGCAGCAGAAAAGCAGCTTTGCAGAACAAGGCCTGGGGGCTGTGGTGGACAAGATGACCATGAGCCAGCAACGTGCCACTGTGGCAAAGAAGGGGAATGGTATGCTGGGCTGCGTTAGGAGTGTTGCCCGCAGGTGGAGGGAGGTGAGCCTTCCCCTCTGCTCAGCACTGGTGAGGCCACAGCTGGAGTGCTGGGTCCAGCTCTAGGCTCTCCAGTGAATGTCCACAAAGCTGGGACCAGAGCATCTCTCGTGTGAGGAGAGGCTGAGAGCTGGAGCTGCTTACTCTGGAGAACAGAAAGTTCAGGGGGATCTTATCAACACATATAAATATCTGATGGAAGGATGTAGAGAACCCAGACTCTTCTCAATGGTGTCCAAGAGGCAATGGGCACAAACTGAAACACAGGAGGTTCCCCCTGGAAGTTTCTCAACTCTTTTATTTTCAGTTACTGAATTCAGCCAGTCAATACTCATTGATTCTACTGAAAGCGATGGGATCTAAATGCTAGCTACTTGCTGTACATGATAGATGTGATCTACAGGATCACATAAGGTATGTGATTCCATGAAATGCACTGCCAAGTTAGGTTTCTTAGTCTGCATAAGGTAAAAAAAAAAAATCACTTAAATGTTATCAGAGAAGTTCTGTAAAGTACTGCTTTCCTATAAGGTGCTCTTTCGCTATGAAGAGACCTGAAAAAACGCCCCAAACCCAACTCCCCCTGCCCCATTTATGTATCCAACAAAATAGGCCATTGTTTCATTTCCCCTGCTTAGATGAAAATGATACAGAATAGTGAAGAGCGGAAGAGCAGAAGTATTTGGTAAAGCTAGAAGCTAGTATCCACTACATGACGAATAATTCAGATCCGTTATTTGCTGAAAGGGGAAACTTGCCACCAAGGGTTACAGAGAGACTACTTTTAAGACTTTCGGCAAATCCTGATTCCATGGATAAGAAGGATTTTTTACATGATGGGATTCTGCAAATGTGCTTAATACAGGTGCATAGGCTCGGTAACTGTCACGGCTATTGCAAGTCCATTTCATAGACATGCATACACAGAACTCCTTTGTTCTCTTTCCAGCCTCCAACACTCTCAGAGGATGAAAGAAGACAAGCTATGTTTAACTTCTAGCCTCCATAACTCTGTTATAAAGGAATTTTCTTTCTAGAAATACACTATTCTTTGCTTGTTTTCTCTTTGGGGTTCCCCATGTCAATATTTAAGGGAGTTACTTGAGAATTTCACTCTGAGCAGCTTTGTTCTATAGTAATGTCTCTTCATAATGAGAAGACCAGGGTTGTCTTCTTATCTGCCAAGAGTTGCAAGTAATACCTCTAAACTGAACACCACCACACTCCAACTAGGGTTGGAATCTGACATTCCAGAACAGAAGGTGGGTTATCAGATCTGGAGCGAAATGCTTCCTCAAGGACGCAGGAAACCCTGACAGTTACCTGAATATATGGTGCAGATTTATGGCTGACGCACAGGAACAGAGAACAATGCGAGTGAAAAGCGAATCTACCACAGTGAAGAAGAGCAGCCAGGAAATCCATAGTCCCCTTAAGCGGGACAGAGCAAGGAGCTCGGTAAGCCACATCAACTGCGTCTCATACGTGAAAAGGCACCGAGTTTCCTGGGAGAGGCTGCTATCAGGACTGAATTGCTGCCTCGCCTCAGGCCTCACATTTGCCATTTTCTATAGCTCTGTTTCTCTGTCTGCAAGAGCTACTTAACTGCCTTTCTGAAGGACTGTACGAATTGTTAAATAAGGAAAAGATTCAGAGGAAGTTGCTATCATGTATTAGGCAAAGTGATACACTTGGGGAAAAGACCCTCCAAGCTCGTGGACACGCAAAGACCCCAGGTATTAGGGAACATTACAAAACTTGTAAGATATTAACCACTAGCAAAAACCCATCAAAAATTAACCTTATGTTTTTAGTTAAGCATTTACTTGTACTTACGTCTGTCCCCATTTAAATTGCTCAAACTAAGAATACAGAATTCAACATTAAAAGCTACAGTACTGACTTAAGCTTTTTTTTACCTCCCTCCCATCCAAAAAAAAAAAAAATCCCCAAACAAACCAAACAGCTATACAGAACAGTGATTCCCACACAAAGAGCTTAATAAGATAAAAACTCCGAAGACAAATAAATTAGGATGCAAGTAATGGCAAAACCCACAGCAAATATGCCTAAAAGGACAGGAGTAGGTTGCAAAGGCAAGTATAATTGTGGTCTCTCCTAATATTGGACCTCTTATCTTTGCATTCCTAATATCCTTTATCTTAGGTCTATGTATATTTAAGCAAATGCTTATAAAAACCCATCAAGGTAATATCAGCTATCTGGTTTTTAACATGTGCCATCTATTCCTCTCCACTGCTAAAATGCAGTTCTAATGCACTGGCATCAGTCACAGGTATAGCAAGAGATACACTTCAGAGATACATTTCCTAGAAATAATGCTCCTGATGAACAAATCACTCATGTAATTCTGACTTTCATAAAAAGAAAAGGAATGCTAGCACATTTTCAACATACGACAGAATCTGCAGTTCCCTTTTTGCATTTTCCTGGTTTTCCCCAATATAGTAATCAGAAGGTACCATTATATTCTGTATTGAATGGAGAAGTCAGATGTACTTTTCATTGAAGGACACTACCTAGCTTCCTCAATGGCATTAGAATTTATCAACATAGCTTAAAACAAAGAAAATGCAACATTTTGCACAGCTCACTACTGAGGATTGTCTTCAGTCAGTCTCCTGCTGACTGTTAACTGCAAAGGAAACTATTGAAAAAAAATCACTATATGATTATGAAAACACAGGACTGGAAGAGATTCAAAACCAATCCCCTGCTACTTCTCTCCCTCTCCTAATGCAGGATCCACTTCTCTGCTGAAATTCATCCAGGAGAGATTAAACAGAATGACTCCTCACTTTCAAAGACAACCTGCTACAGTTCTTCACTTATTTCACCATTACAATGATTCCAACAGATTGCAAAAAAATAAAAGATGGAATTTAATAGGAACAAGTACAGGATGTTATATTTTATACAGCTAATCTATCATCTAGGATAGGTCAATAACAGGATGGATCAGGAAGCCAACACAGGATGAAGAATAACTGGCTAGGAATCAGTACATTGGGGATTACATCAGATTAAAAAACGATAAATCAAGAATGTCATTCTATTTCAGATAAAGGCAAGTGCCATTGTGGCACGTAAGGCACACAGGAGGTAATCCTCTCACTACTCAGGACTGTAAGGCTGCAGCTGCCACACTTCAAAACCCAGGTCCATACTTTGGAAAAAGGCAAATCACGTGGACAAAGTCTACAGGAGTGCAGTGAGTGATCAAAAACCTAGATGGAATTTAGGAAAAAGGTGGGAAAACTAGACTTTCAGCCTTACCAAAAAAGATAAGTCGATATATGCAAAATCTTCTGCAAAGAGAATGCTTTTAGTGCTTGAGGTGGATAGAACAGGTAGCAATAACTTGCAGCAAAGGAGATTCAGATTAGACATTAGTTAAAACTTTACAAGAACACTGAAGCAGACCATCTGTAAAACTATCATCAGACTTTTTTTTTTATTTATTTTTATTTTTAAGAGGAGGCAATATAAACATCTCTAAGGAATATCCAGGTAGTAGAAATAATGCCTTGGATATCAAGATAGTTCAGATAATCTATGAAAATTTCATCCAGCTCCGAGATCTTTATCAACATTCCTTTATTCCTCAAATGCAAATTGTTTCTGAGGTTACCACAAAGGGTATTCATTTTGTGAACTGCTCTTCTTTTAAAGACGGTTTGATAAACTTCAGAATTTTGATTTGTGTTCAATTGCATTTGAATTTTGCAATATATATCCCTTTTAAAAGGTATGATATCTAGAATACTCCCTTATTATTTGCAACCTCTGTTAATGTCCCTAAGTTAACCTGAAAAGGATTTTCTGCTGGACAGAGCTGAGACCACTGATCAGCCAGAGTCTTGTTTATTTTAGTAAGAGCCAAATTTGGATATCTGATCAGCATAATGCTTTGCTTGCTCAAAACATTGCTTAGCTAACACAATGGTTGACAATATTCAGAGTTAGCAGTTTAAAAGCCAGCAAAACATTTGTCTTTTATTTTTTGTACTTTTGTTGACATGCATATGTGAATTATTGCAGTAATTAGCCCTCATACAATAAGAGATCTGCTGTTTACACATGTTCAGGGCAACATCTGGTTTTAAGACAAAACTTTCAATAGCAGAGTGGGAAGAAGAAAAACTCTTGAGACAAAGGATAAAAAAAAAAAGAAAAAAAGGACCAATTTAATTCTTAATTTAGACTCCTTTTAGTTATCAATCTCATCCTGAACTTCTTTGGTGGACTGAGAGGGGGCAGGGAAGGGTGTAGAAATGTTTAAATTTTTTTTTAAGTTATCTGTCAAGACTAAAAAGAGTTTCATTAAAATGAAATTTGAGTTTCACAAAATTTTCTAGGCTATAAATTTTTAACTCACCTAATCTTTCCTCAGGGCCATTCTCAAAGTCTTTAGAATATGCTAAGATTTTTTATGGTTAGGGCCCAAGCCACTTGAAATGATTCATAAAAGAACACAGCCTAAGAGGGCAAGTTACCTAAATAATTCAATACTGTTGTACCCTTTGATAGGTACGCAAGGAACTGAAAATTCCTTTGGAGGTTGCATTTCATTTTCCCTTTAGGCCAGAAACCAATTTTTTTTGGATGCAGGGAAATACTTTGCGTTACACTTCCTCACATCTGGCACCGCAAAGCGTTTTATATACGCTGTGCCTGACTCGTTCCATTTGAGCAAGAGGGGCTTCTGCAGGGGATAGGCAGCCTAAATTCCACATGGTGTTGCACAAACAATGTAAATTAAAAAAAAAAAAAAAAAGAAAGATAGGGAAATGATGCAGAAATTCTGAGCACCTTCTGGGTGCTTTGCCAGATTTACCTGGCTTTACCATATTAAACCAATTTTGTATACCGAGCTCTGGGGTGCTGACAAAGGGTGCTCTCTTTGTTTGGGGTTTTTACTTGCAACCTCCTCAGATGGGCTTTGGGAAATTGGAAAGACTGTCCAGAGTGTGAATCAATTTGCATACCATACCTGCAGCATAAATTTGTCATCTCCACAGCCCTCTCTTTTTGAAGTAAATCATGAAACGTAACCAAAGGCAGAGCCATGGTGGGAAAACCCCGTGTTACAAAGCACTGTGCCTAGATCCAGCCCTCGGGTGCCCGGATGGAGAGTAACCAAGCTGCCTTCGGCAGCAGCATCCATTAGCCCAGCAGGCTGTCACCTGCCCAGCTCACCAACAGTGCCAGCTCAGGGATCTCAGCAGTTCGGTCACCTCTGTCACTGACTACCCTTTCCTCATACCTTCTTTCTATCTTCTCTGAGACTAATCCACATACACCTATACTACTATCATGTTCCCACTTCATCTGTTTTACCCCACTACTACATTACCATGGCTAGACAACGGTTGACTTGACCTTTTTCAAACTGTTCTATGTATCATATCATCCCAGGGGAGTCCTCACCACAAAATTTTAATACTATTGTTCTTTAACTGGGCTGCAGTGACGCTGTTTAACTAGATTTTGTTTGACATGCATCCATGTTGTTTCTTACTCTTTATTTGCAACGTGATTACCCCTTCCACTACAAAATGATAGTGGCAATCTACGCCAGCATATATTGCAATTGGACTAGATGGTCGCTGTAGGTCCCTTTCACCTGAACTAGTCTAGTCTAGTCTAGTCTAATTCTGTATTATTCAGTTGCATACACTATATTCATTCTTGTTTTGCTATATCAAATAGCTTTTGATTAGTCTTATTTTTCTCAATTCTGTCTGTGCTGCTAGTACAGGATGTTGAAGTGCCCAGGACAGCGAACTACTGGGGCAGCTGTCAAACATCTGAGTTCTGGAAGGCATTTTTCTGAAGCCATCCAAGACAAGAGGGGTCGGGGAAGAGGAGGGGAAAGACTTATAGGTAAAGCTCAGTAAAGCATCTCTGAGGCCATAAGAAAAGATAAAAGCAACCCATGTTATGTGGACAGAAGTCCGTGTTTACACAACCTTAATTACTCAAGTTGTTGCTGAACCCCAGGGAGTGTACTTTGAGATATTAATTGATTGTGTACCTTTTCCTAAGGACAAACATTGTAAAGACAGAGCTAATGTCTTTAACCCTGTCTAAACTTGCTGCTCATTGTAGCCTGTTTTACTGAATGTAGGTGAAACTGCCTTTAAAGCAGTATAAGGAGAGCAGAACTATATGGAAAATTAATTAAAAAAATTTGTTCTTACCATAAGATTAATTATATCTGATACAATTAATTTTTAAACTTAAGAAATATTTTTATTTTCCTCTGTTGCACATTAACCAGTCACTTAACAGAGATTAAATATACTTTTATTAAGCACAAAAGCATCCAAATTCTGCACCACCAGAAATCTATAGACAGCTAGGAAAAACTTCAGTTATTTTGCCTTTGAGCATTTAAAAGAATATGATAATACAGGAGCAATTTTGGTATCTTCACTGACAAATATCATGCTAGTGCATCACCGAGGTGCGTAATGAAGTGCCTGTTTCATCTTCCACAGGGTATAACTCACGGATTGCAGTACCTTCTCCTCAGGCTAGCAGCTGGTCCTATCCAGTTTCTACCTGTAAAGAAAAGACCACACTCAAGACTGAAAGTCCTAGTCTGACTTTAAAGAGAACTGCTTTCCGGGGAGAAACAGCAGACCTTGCAGATCTCCTATGTTCAATTACACCCCAGTTTCCAAAGATATATAAGTACTTGGATCCTCTCCTCTTTTAATAGGGAAAAGGGAAGGAATTTATCAGGCTATCTATTCATTTCCCTATCACCCTTTATTTCTTCACAAATATGAACTTTATGACAGCAATTTTTTTTCATTTTGTAAGAAAGATACATCCAAGGGCATCCCTCAATATGCCTCAAAACAAAGACCCTGCAGTTATCTGCACAACAGCAGTGAAGTATTTCTCCTTTTTGTATACTGATTGAAGGTTTATAATAGAAGCTGTGGTATTTTTAATGAACATTTCCAACTAGCTGCTGTCCTTTGCAATGACGCATAACGTTGTATTATGTCCTGACTGCCTGCAGTTTTGAATACATAGATAAAAGAAAGGCATATCTACTTTGTAACCACGTAAACTGCTGTAGAAGTAGTACAATCTTCAATATGATTAAATTCTGATATTAGTTGGATGATTAAGAAAGCATATTTTCTTTTCTTTTCTCCTTTGCACTTATAGTTTCTGTTAGAGGAATGCTACAACTCAGAGTTGCCAAACGTATAGAATATTATCAATATATACAATATGCAATATTAGAGTAAGATCTTGTCTTCAGAAAGTTGAAGTGGCCATTAAACAACTCATCCTTTAAAAGAAAGACTAAGAATCATGAAGAGAAAAAGGGTCCACCAAAATTCTATGGTTTTAACAGCCATGTTTAGCAGCCTTTTTCCAACAAAGCTCTGAATAGCTCAGCGCATTATGTACTAAAGCAAGCAGGAGTGACCCACAGGCACACATCCTCAGAGAATTCCTTCTAAGAAGTATAATGGCTGTTATTTTTACCCTTTTAATCCCTAGCTTCTCCTTATTACAGCTAATCATCTCAACATATGCATTAAAGAGCTCTGCAGGTAGCACTAGAAATCAATTGCCATCCAAAGCCCTAACGCTTACTTCTGTAGCAGCATCTTGGGCCAAACATGGGTTAATATACTGTAAATCTTCGGTTTCCCCCTTTGTTTTAATATGAATCAAATGCTTTAGTCCCATATTCCACAGCATAGTCATTAACTTCATCTATTTATATTGTCATTTTTAATTTGATATGTGACTGGACAGAAAGTCAGCTTTTAACCAAGTCAGCTGTACATAAAGTCTATAATAAATCATAATTTTAGGGTGTATATTCCCAGAAGACCCTTTCCCCTATGTTAAGGAAAAAGTGACTTCTCAAATACAGGTGTAAGAAAATATTAAAAGTGCATACGTATTCACGCAGCCTCATGCCCACACACAAAAGAAAGGAACATTGTCCATGCAATACGGCAATGTAACTTATGATTGTTAAAACTACATTTGGAAAAGAACATATTTCAACTCTTAACTGCTGTCTGATTCCTTGGGCTGCTATTGATAACCGTGCATGGTACGTATTCCCTCGTACGTTTGTAACACGCTATTTCTGGATATTCTACCAACACCCAACTATGGCAGAACCCATCAACAGGGTGAGAGAGAGGGAAGAACATCTCCAAGAAGATAAATCACAACTTGTCATATCGGTGTTCCCACCATTTGTAAAAGAAGATTTGACTCTGACACAGTATGTGGTGTCACAGAAAGGATTTGTTCAAGGCGCAGGAGGCTGCAGGCAGGTGTAGGCAGTTCCTGCCCTTGGCCAAACAGCACCGTGTCCCCCACCGATTACGCCACCACCTTCTGAGCTGCAGACACCAGCACCACTTTCCCTTTTGGTTCAGCAGATACAAACTCTGTTTTGAAATTCAACAGCATGGTAGGCGATGGGTGTTTTGTGCGTGTTAATGCCACTGTCAATTTTATACATGACTGCACAGCGAGGCAGATTCCCCAGGGGTCTGTAAGTAGCACCTCTGCTCTGGGGCCAAGATAGCCTTGGCAAAGACTCACCCACGAAGCGGAGCGGGAGCCTAGGCCAGCTCTGAGCAAAACACGTCCCAACTACTACAGAAAATCAGGTCAGCTTTTCCCAGCAATCTTGAATCTGAATAAATAGCATTTAAAAAATGTATAAATAAATATGAAAACATTACTGTTTTAAATGAAAATCCACTGCAAGTTTCACAATGCTGCAATAACTTAGAAGAATAAACCTCATTCCATTTCAATGACTCTGTATCTCCCAGGCTTTCTGAAATAGATGTCCTGAATCCAACTTTTCTAGAAAAATAATTCCCATAAAAGATCACACCCAAATTCTTTAACGTGGGTAATTACAGTCAGTCTACTTGAAGTTACCCCTAAGAATGGTTGATTTTTCATCTCCTGTCCTGAGCAGTATTAACATTAATAATAATCAGTGCCAAGCAATGAGAAGTTTTAAATATGGCCATATGTTACATATAATTGTTGTAGTGTTGCTACGCACTATTATATAGTTGCCTGCAGATGGCTGCATTTCAATGGGAAAAAAACCATACTGTGTAAAAAATAAATAAATCTGTCCTTAGATGTGTATTTCTTATTTCTAAATTATAATATTAATAATATTGGCAATATTAACAATAATAGTAACAACAAAAATAACAACAAATAATCAATGCAATCCTTTGACATTTACAGCAGCAGATAATCTGGTCCCCTGTGTGAAAATCAGTTTCAAAAGTGCTCTAGGATTTTTTTTAATAAAAGAATGTAAGACCTTAAAGCATTACAGTTACGCAGAGCTGAATTTTAAAAATGTCTCACATTTTGAGTTTTAACTGAGCAGGAGGACCACCACTGTTTACAAAGGATTTTATTATGATTAAAAAGTTAAGGCAAATTTCGAGCAAGGATTCTGATATTAAAGCTCGTTACAATGAGTGTATCAATATTAAAAATGGATTAACTTTTCAATTGTGGCCTGTCCTCGAAGTTTTATTTTGCTTTCTACTTAATACAGTTACTTTAGCATGAGTACAATAAAGTCAAAGTGCCTCTAATTCCAACCCGCATAGCTGTAAAGTTACCAAAAGGTTTTAAATGCATTTTTAGAGCGTTACTTCTAAGCCTTAGTTCTATTCCTCCTGAACTAAATGAAGAATTTGATCTTGCGGGATTTAGCACACAGCCTGATACTTTCTTGCTGATGTCTCACACAGCACTTTTCAGATTCAATATTTCAATCTGCTTCACTAATCGCTAACAGCAGAGTTAGAAAGCTGGTAGCGCAACAGCCAAACAAACAGTAATAATATATCAGCCGCTGGCTGGGCAAAACGTCTCTTTTCCCTTGCAGACATCTTCTGTACTTCACAACTGGGACCCTGCGTGTGTTTTTCAGAAGCCTCCCACATTATCAGGGACACCACAGTTACCGGGAGATATCAGGATTAATTTCTGGCTGACCCACAGAATTCCTGTATGAACCTGGGTAAGTCTTGCAGGACCCGGTTGTTTTCTTCCAGTAAGATCTAACGCTAACGTAAACAAACCAACAAACAGGTCAGATTTTTGGACTTTACTTTCACTCGATATTCCAGCCTCTTGGATATTCCATGTCCACTAATAGTTCTTTGGGGATGGGAGCATCTTTACAGTACATCTGTGCAGTGCCGACAGCGCAATGGGTCCCTCAGCTTCTCGACATTAGTGGCTATCAAACCACGCGCTCTCAGAAGGATGCTCTAGGGTTCATGAGGTGAAGGTGGCTCTCCAGCTGAAGGGAACAGCAGGTTTTAGAGCCACGTTGGACAGGAAGCGAATCTTTTTCACTTTATGCAGACAAGATGATGATCACCTGACCTTAATTTTAAATGAAACTGAATTTATGTACATTTTAAAAAGCTCAAACACCTTTATTAATGAAAAATACCGAGAAACCAAGTGCTAGCTAAGTTATAAATTTCACCTTCTTATGTATTTTTAAGTACTTTCAAGCAAAAATTATTTAATAAGGTAAGAAGATAATTTGCATGTAACGTCCCTATGCACCAGTCCATTATAAGCAAATCCTGTACAGAACATCTTGCCTTTCTTCAGAACACAACACTGCATCCTTGCATAAGACCCAACACTAATAATAAGGCCATGCATATATTATTTAAGAGCTCCAATTTTCTCTCTCCCTGACCAGGGCCAGAACTAAGGCCCAAAATTCCTATTCCTATAAAGAAGAGATAGCAGCTATAGCATAACAAGCTGCTTATTATGGTTTCATTAATCCAAACTGGGAACATAGCCACAAACAAATGTGTTGACATTTTTTAAGAGCATATGTATCAAACATTTATACCTGAATTGTCTTGGAAAATGGAACAAATAAACCATTTCTTCCTGATTTTAAAATCAAACCCAGCATTTTCTCTCTAGAGGAGAAACTTTCAGGGTTATTCTGGCTTCAGCAATGCTTTTAGCCCCTGCTTGGAATGCCTCCCTTTGGAAAGAGATTTGTTCAAACGTTGCGTCACACTGCCCAGCAATGCACGTTCCCTGTTGATCCCAAAAGGTGGTTCTGACCGTTACTGTTAAGCTGTGCATTCCACTTCAAATTTGGATTTCAGGCCTTCAGTTTTGGATGTCAATAGCGTTATGGTTTTATTTGCTGGACTGAAGTGTCCCCTTATTGAATTGTTGTCTCTGTGTTGCAGCCCAGAGCCATCTTTCTGATGAACCCCCTCAACTTACTTCTCTGAGCATGTTTCCAGACTGATGCTTGTTTCCTGTATTTGTAGTTCTTCCTAATCTATCTATTTTCCCATATCCATCTTGTCTTATTAAACTAAGCATAGACCTAGCACCTCAGCAGCAACAACACATAGAAGAAACAGAATGGTAAAACTGCTCATTTTCTCCTTGATACCGGGCCTATTTACACAAATACTGCATTAGCCATCAACGCAACATTGAGCTAATTATCGTGACCATTCCCACTGCCCGAGGTCTTAGTGTTTAGCCAACAAAAATACATTCCTGCTGCATTCACTGGGTCCATCACGGAATCTGGATCAACACAAATACACTCGCAAACAGCATTTCAGTAAAGGCACGTTCAGAGCCAACGTACGCAGCGCAGAAGAGGCAGTCTGGTTTGAAACCTGCAAGCAAAGCCTGGGCCCGGGAGCCTCAAGCAGCTATTCTGTTCCATTCTAACAAAATAATGGGGTTTTAAATGGTATTAGGGCTTACAGCCGTCTGGCACGGAGAGCGAGCTTTAGCAGTTGAGTTAATCTGACAACTCTGTGTCTAATGCTTGCGTGCTAGGGTAGGGTGTAACATAAAAAATTAACTCGATAAATCCTCCTCAGCACTCTCTTCTTGATGGGCACGGGTGCCCCTCTATGGCAGGCCGAGTAAGGGGGATATTGCACGCACCCCAGTCGAGCCGCCGTGACTCCTGCACACACCGCTCGACCCGGCGCCGGGGGAAGTTTCTGGGAGCAGGAGCGGGGCCCCGGGGAACCCGCCGAGGCTGAGAGCGCCGCGCCCCACGCCGCGCCCCACGCCGCTCCCCACGCCGCGACCCGACCTCCCTCCCCTCCCCTCCTCCCGTCCTCCGCTCCCCTCCCCTCCCGCCCCAGCGCCCGCCGCCCTCCGCC
>VXBL01009324.1:476194-527639 GCA_013400195.1 Aramus guarauna
TACCTGGGCTTCAGGCGGGCGTCCCCGAGCGGCGGGGGGACAGGCCGCGGGGGGTTTAGACCTGCTCTTGCCAGCCGAGCCCTGCTGGCACGGGGTTTCTAAGAGCAAATCCGAGGCCTGCCCTTGGAGGGCTTGCAGGATGAGGCCTTTATTTTATTTTTTTTTTGCAGGGTGCTGGCTGGCTGGTATTTACATAATATCTCTGCTAAAGAGTGACCTCTTCCCTAATTGGAGGCTTCCTTTCCATTTTCTATGGCAACACCACAGAACAGATCACTCTGGAGGGTTGGATGAGAGAGGAGTATCTGCACACGGTGTAATTTTTGTTTATTGGTTGCCCAGTAAGACTGGTTTGTCCCAGTGAATGGGTGAGATTTTGAGGAAAGTTCTTTACCAGCTCAGCCCTCAAAGCAGCCGTTAGGCCTGGAAGTCACTGCAGATTTGTGCGATCTCTAGAGAAAGGATGGAGTGGACATAGGTTTAACAAACAAGGAAGAATTATTTTTGTTAGGTATTTACAGGTTATCAGTCATACCTTACTGATGACTTCCACGTACCACACTGTCTAATCAAATAATCCTACGGAATGATGTTAATTTAAACAGATGGTATTTATTTTCATTATTTATTTGTTTTAAAAATTCATAGGATTGTTACAAGGAAATCCTAGAAAAAATTGTAAGGAGGAAGAAAATGAGTCCCACTTCATTTCAAGATTCCTTTTGCTCCCCGAGATCCTTGACCTATGCTTAGGACCCATTATGTATACACAGTAATACCTTTTCTTACCTGATTTGTCTCACTGACGGTAAGCATGATGTGCACATGTATTTATGCAGGAATGGGGTTCTGTAATGCTTATTGGGGGCTGCTGTGTTTCCTCTCCATGAGGTGCCAGTGTCTCTTTCAGGTTGTACATGGCTTGGGGTGCACACGCTTTGTGTTGGTTTTCCAAAGCCTGCTGATCGTAAGACACACTAATTCATGGTGCATTTAGGCAGGAAGGTTTTTATGAAGACTTTTAAATTCAGCTTAATTATATTTTGAGATGATGCTTTTGTTCTGCATTAAAAATATGCATGCCTTACTATTAATAATGCTAAAATTAGTTAGTGATTGTAATACAGGAGCCGTGATACTCTGTAGGGCTTAGAACATTTGTTTTCAATCTCTGTTCTGTTTATTTTCCTCGGGCCATTGGGATGATTTTGTTTCTTGCACCTGAGGTAGTGTGGGGTCTTTTTGGGTTTGAGGTTTTTGTTTTTGGATGGTGCAGGTAGAGAGGATGTTAATATGAAGTGAATAGATACCTTGGAGTTTTAAACAGAAGGGCCAAGAATCTTGGATCTTCTAGAAGAGTTGATCCTCCTTTTGGGTGCAGAGACCACTGTTTGGAGAGATGCTCTACAAGTTTACGGAGGCCACCCCTAGGACACCTTCACTGAGGCACTGAGTCTTAGGTCTGCTATGGGCTGAGATACTGCTACTGTAAGAGGCCACTGGCACAGAGATTTGGCCAGCACGTCTAAGTTCTCCTGCATGCAGATAAAGGCCTTTTTTTTTTTGGAAATGCTCTGAGAAACACTCGCTCTCCACTTAAATGTCTGTTCCTTTAGTGTCTTAGATTGTTGTTATGGGAACGCAAGACTTGGAAATATCCTCAAAAGAGGCCATGGGTTGAACCTGAGGTAAAAATGAGGCTTGACTTGGAAGAGATGTGCTCTGTTAAAATGTTAATCTGAGTACACAGTGGTAGAATAAAGGTTCCTCGTCATGATTTTTCTCTTAGAGGTCCATCTCATTCAAGCCCACTTTTTGTTTTCCATAGTTAGTATATGTGTGTCCCCTGCACCATTTTTATTACAGTTTATCCCAGCTCTGCTGTCAGTTTCTGCTTTTAAATATTATTTGTCAGCATTTAAATGTTTATAGTTATTTTCCTGTATAGATATTTTTTTTTTCTGTTGAACATTTTGATTAGGTTATGATAGAAAATAGGGAATGTAGGAGTAGCAAGGATATTCAGGAAATAAATGGGACGGGGCCACACTTCTGGACAGTGTAAGGCCAGCTGAAGCTAGTGTAAATACATGTCAGGGAACAGAAAATAATGAAGAATGTGAGATTGGATTGCTTCTTTGTATAGAAGCAAGGTTGGGGGCATGCTGCCTCCCTCTAAGAGGATATATGGACATGTACCACTGATCACTGCGTCTCAATTTATCTATTCATTTATTAATTTTGAACTAAGGTTGCTCTGCCATCAGGGAAATAAATCATTACATCCTTCCTCATTTTCTTGTCCGTAATTCTGACTTTTTTTTTCTCTCAACTTGCATTAACTCTATTCCGCTTCATTTTGAAGGGACAATATGCAGCCTTAATTGCAGCTTTGTGTACTGATATGCACAAACACATTCCATCTCTTTTGTTTTGCATTAAAAAAAGGTCCATATTTAGAACAGTTGCTTATTTATGGTACTTGTTACAACGTTACTCTGCATTATTCAGGAAAATCAGTTTCATAGTCATTGTGTCATAGTTATTCACATGTTACGATAAAACATCATGAGTTTATGATCTAAAAAAAAGTGGGTTTTTCCATCTTGGGAAGGCTTCGCTCTGTACACAAATGTTGTAATTTACTTCTGTTGAACTTTTGCTAAGATTTTTTAACATATATAACTTTATCAGCCCTGACTTCAGTAATAGGGAAAATATCTGTAGTAGTTCAGTAAAAATAGTATAGATTCATTCTCAGTGGGGCAAAATGGAACCGTATTAGTAGTTTAAACTCATTTTTAACTCATTCTTTTTCAGTGATACTTCCATCCTTTATACATTACTATAAATCATAGAACTTTTTTTCAGCACATGGAATGCTTTCATAGGCCTTTCTTGGAGATCACTGAAACTTGAAGCTGGTTACTTCCTTACTTGCAATATTCCATCTCTTCGTTCTTCTCATAAGAACAGCAGCTTAAGAGAAACTTCTGTGGGCTGCCGTAGGTGAGGTCTTCCACTTTTCCTCGCAGCACAACGCCAGGCTGGTAGGTCTGGCATTTCATTTCACAGCTCCCTTTGAATCTGACACATTCTTTGCTTACCGTATAGGCTGTCAAACACAGGCATATATGCAAGTGAAGAGCCAAATGTATTTGGGAAGGTCCCACCTGCAGCTGTTAAAGTTAGACAGGAGTGGAAAAGGTGCTTGATGTAATGAAGAGTGTGAAAGGTTGTTTTTCTGGTTACTTTATTTTTGTTGGGTTTTTTTAAGCACAAGAACTTGTAGTCACTATGTATCTTGTTAACAGTTCACAACGCGAAATTACATGCCAATAAAGAGGAAGATATAGAGGGGCAATTTCTAATTTATCTTTTTATCCTCCAGTTCTAAGAGAGGTGTGCCTAATATGCATTATATAAAAACATATAAGCGTACACACACACACACACACACGCATGTTTTTTTTAGTTCTGTCCTAGTACCATGGTGAATAACTTGATTGACAGAAGCCAGTTTCTAGAGGTGAAAGTCGAAAGTCAAAAATCACTTAAATGGTGAGATGTTTAGAAATAGCAAATAGACTTTTTTATATGGGTCATGTCCTCCTCAAAAGGCACCATCCACATTGGTTTGCTTTGCTTTGGTTTTGTTTTTAGTGGAAGATGGTTGAAGAGCATCTTTGTTTTGTTTTGATGATGACAAGAGAACTTTGATGTAAATATTACTTGCTTGGTTTCTTGCAGATATTTTTTAAAAACTACTTATTTAGTCTGTGAGCTGGCACTCTGTAATCAGTGTAAAATTAAGAGGGGAGCTATTTATATTATCAGCTCAATGTGTTCATGTGTTTCTTACTTGTTCCCTACTAAATGCTGGACATAGCTGCAACTGCAGGAGGATCAAGATGTCTCTCATGACTCTTTGAGGTTATTTTTCTGCTCTGTTTTCTTCTTGTTTCAGTCCACCTTCACAGTATGTTGCCTGTTCTCTAGCACTCTGCCTTGAAAATACGGAAAATGGCAACTGTTTCAGAAAGCGTATTTTTCATATTTCTCAGTGCCATTTTGACTTAACTTTCATCCTCTTGGATAACTGACAGTTGTCCTCCGTTTCAATTGTGTTCGTTTGACAAGACGTTAGTATTGAACGTTTTTAGTTGCTCTTACGATAGCTGTTACCTTTCCATTCAGAACGGAAGTGTCATTAGTGTCACCCGGCTGTATTTTCTGGTTTCACTTTTGATTTAGCACTGGTGCTCAGCATATGCTGCAGACAAAATGCATGGCTTCCTGAATGCAACCTCAATAAATGGTGGCCCTTTAGCTAAGGTAGACATGGTTGTCCGCCTTCATTACGGGCACTGTCTGCATATCTGGTTGCTTTGACTTCGCTATGCAGGTGAGGAGGTGATTTCTTTTTTCCCCTGTAGGCACTCAAGTTTAATCCTAACATTATCTATTTATTTTAAGATGAAGTGAGCCAAGTGGCATGTTGATGTAATCGAAATTGAAGTATTTTGTTACTATTATTATTTGTATGGTGAGAATAAGTGAGCCACTGCCATCTTCCTTGGGTTCTTCCAAAATTACCTTATTTCTCTTTAAATGATCAGAATGAGGAACATCTTATTTATCTAAAGTAGACCTATTTTAATAAGACTTTCCAAAATGTCAGTGATTATGAGGCTGAGATTTCATCTTGTTTTTCTGTTTTCTATCTAGAGCAGTATCCAGCATCTGGTAACTGTTTATTTACTGCACCATAATGCTTCTATTTATGCTAAGAAAACGTCAAATGTTTTGCATTTGTCTCACTGGCTTGCATTTGAACTGCCAAACAAAGGTACAAGCCTTGTTTTCTTGTGAACTTTTCTCTGAACAAGCTTGTTCTCCGCTTTTATAAATACTTGTGGCAACGTGATGCACTTGTATCCTGAGTGTAATCAGAACACATTTCTGGGGTGGAGGTTTTACTTTATGAGACAGTGATTCCCGTTCTGTTTGAGTCTCTAAGCTTCAAGTCCTTCTATGATGTTGGAGTAACTCCTTCATGTAGCTCTTTCTGTACTGTCTGGATGTAAACCCACTGTGGTCTCTGTCAGGATGAAGCGACTGTGTTGTGATGTCTTACTTCTCTAAATTGCTTGGAAATGAGAGATGAAACCCCAAGAACACAGCTTTTTCCCTATCAAGGTGTACCACTTTCACAATGTTTTTACCTTACATTGATCTGCTTTGAGTCATATCTTGGCATTTCCCGTAGAGCAGCTCATGTCTTAATCATTCATTGCTAAACTTGTTAGGTATAGACTGTATTATAATTATAATCTTGCTAATTTAGTGTAGCAGACCTTTATTTCTTAAAGAGGGATTCAGTCATTTTTCCTCTCATTTCCTTTCCTGGACTCCCTATTTCTTAAAGCAAAAAGAATGATCTGCAAGTGCATTTTATCCCAGCTTCTTATACAGATATTCTTTGAGCTTTACTCATTTTAAGAAAGATCAGAATGAAAATCTATCTGCCCTATGACAAAAGAAAATAATTCAGCTGACCAATAAGGATGATGGACTTAATTCTGACAAAGGCAGACTTCAGCTTCTCTGTGCAGCATAATCCTTCTAGAAGATAATCATCCTGTTAGCTTTTGCATGAAGCTTTGGCCACTACCACGTAGGATGGGGATGGAGGATGGGATGCTGTGCCCCAGCACTTAGTGTCTGTTCTGGTAATTCTGAGTCTTTTAGTAAAAAGGCAAACTCTTACTAAAAACTTTAATTACATTTGCTGTAGCCTGGCTTCCTACGGAAATGAGGCTTAAACGCTTCTGCTGTTTCTTAGTCCCCTATGACTAATTTTTGCATTTGTTGGCTGATTTCAAACTGCACTTGTAAGAAGGGTTGAAGTCTCGAAGATAAATCTCCTGCTGCAGAACTCAAGATGGATGTACTTGACTGGGAAGGTTAGGTGAGCCTTTTTGTAATTTTAAACCAGTTTCACTTTTGAAGAGCATTAACTTATATTCTCTGCAATGAGTTACCTTGAAAAGTGAATATTTTTTGGCTTTTTCTTTTATTCCTGACATTTCATTATATCCTATTATTAGTGTTTTCTGATTTGGTTGTTGTTGGGTTTTTTTGTTTGTTTTGTTTGTTTTGCTTGTTTTGTTTTGTTTTGTTTTGTTTGTTTGTTCTTAATGGTTTGCCATCATATGTTAAAATTTCTCAGAATTTTTTAGATTCTACATTCTACCAGCCAGGAAGTCAGGGCTATTACTACCTCTTGCAGTAAAAACCAGCACTTCTCTGCATTCAGCTAATTGTACCAACCCTACCATTATATTAATAATGAATATTGTGCATTGTTTTTTGCAGATTTTCCTTTTTACTATTGTCCACTGCGTAAGAAAGCCTGAAATATTTTTTTTTCTTCTACTTTTTCACATCTTTTCACTGTAGCCTTTCCTAGATGACTTGTAGTGTAGAAGATAGACGGCTATTTCTGCACCACAGTGGGGAATCATGACCACAGACGTGGTTAGATGTGTCTGAGCTAGGTTTAGTCTATCTATTTAGGTAGCTAATAGGAATCTAGCTGTTGGGTAACAAAGCAGTGGTTTCTAAGAGTAAAAAACAGTAAATGCAGAGAGTTTTTGTGTGCTTTCATAAATGTGCACCCAGAAAATATGTCAAGGATTAACATACAGATAAATGTTTGTGGAGACAGTACATCTGACAAACTGGATGAAACAGAAGATTCCTGCATACTAGTACTATGACATAATTTCATAATAATGCCAGATTATGCTTTACAAGGGGGTGTATTGGAGATGTGTCTGATTTCAACAGTGTTTAAGCTCTACTCAGAGTACTTAGTGTACTTAATGTATATATTGTCCAGGAAGAGAGAGAGACTAATCCTTCAAAGAGCACAAAACCAACATATGTCTCCATATCACTGTAGATGATAAATACTGTGCATTTCTTACAGATTTAGATCTGTAAATCCAAAATCCTGTTGGATGTCATTAAAGCAAAGGCTTAAATATCATGATTGTCAAGAACAATAATTCTCATCTGCAGAAAAAGCAAAATATACTGCAGATTTGCTCTTGTGCATCTGATGCAAAAATGCATTACTGATTCAGCTGCCACGATCAGCTGTAACTGGCATGTGGCGTAAGGGAGCCGGAAAAAATCCATGGTCCTGCACTGGAATGCAGTAATTGCCAGCTCCTTGCTGGGAGGTGGGACCAAATGCGTGAGTCTATCACAGCGTGAAGCTTAAATCTGTGGAATAACTATCCTGCTCTAGTTATTTCACATTTCAGATACCCTGGGATAACCTCTCTGTTTCTCAAGGAGATTATTTTTATTGGTATATAAATATATTGGGAGAGGGAAAAATTAAAAATGGATGATGTATTCTGAACTGTCTGTAAGAGAATAACTACTTCCATGGCCAGTTTTCTTGTGAAAACAAGTCTGAAGAAGCTGTGTGGAAAGTAGGTGAGTGAATAATTGTGAGAAAGATGCAGAAGGAGATGAGTGAGTTAAAAGAATACGCTACAGAGAAAATAAGAAAGAGTGGGTGTCTATGTAGGCAGCTTTGCTGATGGCAAAATGCTACATGTTCTTATTTTGCTGGGTGCTTTTTCATGATGGAGGATGGATGCTCTGCACAGTTTAAGCCATGTCACTCTGTTTTCTGCTATAACATTTTTTTCATATGTGGGAGGGATCATTAAGGCTTAGATCTATTATTTAGTAATGAAACTTTACAATGGGAAACTGTTATTTTTGAGAGTTCTTGAATGACTCAAACCATTTTTTCTGTGTCCTGTTTTATATTGCCTGAGATATACCCCACCCCACAGGTGATATAAATGTTGTCATGGGTTCTGTCTTGCAAGGGTTATAGTTTTGAAATAGAAAAATAAGAACCTTTTGGTACTGACTGGTTTGATTCTGATCTCAGCTAAAGTCTGTGTAACATGGATTCATCATCCATATACCCATCAACTTTTTTGTGTGTGTTCTGGACTTACACTGGATGTAAGTAACAACTAGTCTAGGCAGAGGCTAACAGTGGTAGTTACCCTTACGGCAACTGTGACCAACAGCCTTACCTCTGCACAGGAAGAGCTGCCACAGTTTTGAGGGTTTGAATACATATATATCATTCTTTAATCTGCAGTAAAGTCTAAAAATCTGATTTTTCTTCCAGCTTTTAGCTTGGCCCATGCCACAAGTATTTCTGACTGATGAAACCTGCCCTGAAAAGTGGGACTGTTAGTGGGTGCTTGTATACGTTCTTAAGATTTTAGTAGACAAATGTGACTTTGGGGCCACAGTCCAAAACTTCAGTGACTGAAGAGATGCACAGATCTTCCTCTTGCTATAAAACTAAACCCAGTACATTAGTGAATTAGAATGTGAATAAATCCTAAATTGTGTTTTAGTTCTGAGACTTATTAAACCTGCCTGTGAACATCCATGTCACAAAGCTTCATATGATCCAAACCTACGTTGCCAGGACTTCGTTGATTGTGCTTAGTTTTGTTGTCAGTTCAAGGTGAGTTCAAGAGCTGAGCCCTTCTCGTTTGAACTGCCCTAGAACTTATTTCTGAGCATTTTGTCAGTAAGCATCGGTGTTTCTGGGGAGCAATATTCTTAATCCACCAATGTGCTTCATTTCCAACTCCATGTACTCTCTGAGTCTGTTCTGTTTGGTGGCAGACCTCAGGCCTGGATGGAGTTTTGCAGAAGGGGACTGTATGTGAAGAAGGCACTGGAGATGCACAAGCAATTCTGTGTTTCTTTCTGAACCTCAGAGGTGTTGATAGGTCATGGGGGAAACTTCGGTGTGCTAAACTGGCAGAACGCACTTACTGACTACGTCATTTTGCCAATATTGGTAATTGCTGTAGATTCTTGACAGAATAACACTGTGGGTGCAGGACAGGCAGTATATACTCACTGCATCGCAGTACCTAGTAGATTTTGGATGCCGAGAAATGGCCGTGCCTTTGAAGCAGGGGGATAGTCTATACATGCAATGTTCTCCTCATTCTTGCCAGTGAGATGGCTAAGGCAATAAAGAAGGTGGTTACTACTGCCCTGCGAGTGCTGGTTTACCAGTTCACTGCAGGTCTGTGAGACTCCAGTTCAGCACTGGAAAGCCAGTCTGGGGTGCAAGGCTGCAGTTGGTTGTGCAGCTGGTGCTCCTGGCTGCTGTACCAGTGAAGAAAGGAGGTTTTGAGACTGGTCTTTCTGAATGACTCTGTCAGTAACACGTATGCTGACAGCTTTCACGTTGCATGGAGCACGTAAGCAGGAGAGAATAATGATGATATTTTTATAGGTCTCAGCTGACCACAGAATCTTGCTCAAGAGTATCAGTGTGAAAATCCTCAGATGTTGTGTGTTGCATGCTGAGGTCTTTCTTACCTGTTTTTGGCAAATAGGATTTCACTTTCTCCAAATAACATCATATTGTCTCTCTTCATGTTTTGAGAACTTGTTAATTTTTGCTGTGGCTTGTGAAACTGTGCTTGGCTCCAAGGTGTTTGGTGGAAACGCTGCATGCCACGTGCATTTAGCTGGCTGAAGGTGCTGCGTACAGACACCATTGGTACGTGATCATGACCATTGCTGTCCTCATTGTAACTTGCTATGCAAATAGCACATATGCCACTCCAGGAGGAAAAAGAAATCTCACTTTTTTTCGTTGTACAAGCCTCTGTTGCAGAGATGATAAACATTTCATCTTAAAATAAATTTTGGGGAAGTGGGAGTCTACCTGATTGTGTTCTGACTCAGTTGAAGCAAACTGCAGGCCCCTTCTCCTTAAGGGCTTTAACCAGATACCAACTTAGAGACCTGTAATGTGCTGGAGTTTGCTGTCTGGTGACTTTTCTGGGGTAGCACATAAAATTATATTACAGGCTGGTTAAACAAAATGCCAAGAGCAGAGAGGTGGCTTGTAACCCATGTGTTGAAATTCCTGGACAAGCCTTCAGACACTTTTAATAATTTCCCCTTTATGGGAAACTGTCAAGTAGTTCCTGATTTTTTCCCTTCTTTTTTTTTTTCAGGTAAATATTTTCAGTATGCTCAGCCGAGATGTTATGGCTCAATGACAGCAAAACTGGTTCCCTTTGGAATATGGCCCTGCACACCCACTCACACTTCTCTGACTGCAGATCCCCTGGTTTGTTCCTGCTCTTCTCTCCTTGCCAGCAAGGTCTCTTCTAATGCCACTTCTGTCTCCTTTGGATTAGATCCAGTTGTACAAGACCAAATGCTCTCTAGCTTGACAGAGACTTCATCCTACCCATCACGGAGTTTTTATCTCCTCAGATATTTTTAAAGGATATCTCAGCATCATCTTCTGTGATGCATCAAAGCTTCTAGATCACATTGGAGCAATATATACTGTGATTCTCTGGGTAGCTAATATTCTGCATTGCAGTATCTAGGGTTGTTTGACTTAGACGAGCAGGCTGTTGGAGGAATGGTGCCAACCATGTGGCTGAAGACTTAAATGCTGTTTAATTCCACATAAACTAATAAATAGCTGAGGCCAAGAGGAACGTGGGAAATGAGTTACAGTAAATACTGGTTTATAGAGCTGTAGAGTGGCACTGAAGACTGTCAGCTCCTGGCTCTATCATCTGGGCTTCAAACTGGATTGGGTAGTACCTATGCAGATGTGAAAATGAAGCTTTAACCTCTAACCGTGGCAGGCTTAGGTTCAAAGCCAGCTCTAGATCCGAGATTTCTTTTCTGCATGCTGTTAGTAGTATTTGTGCTAATAAGCAGCTTAGAACAAGCTTGCAGTGTACCGAGAAATATTGGTCTCAATGGGACTGTCAGGTTAAAACAATGTTTTGTTTTTATCAATTTACAGTTTCAAGCAAATCAATTAAATATCAAAGCTTCATTACTTAAGCAGTTCAATTAAATTTTGCACTTCTTTCTCTGGTTTTGTAATGTTGGAGTAGATGAGCAAATGCTGTGGCATTTGTGTTAAAAAAAGGAAACAAATTTTTTATTGCAAGATAAAAAAAAAAAAGATAGCATTTCTAATAACATTGGGTTGCATGAGGGTCTTAACCTGCAAGGTGTGGCCAGACTTGTATATTATTTTGCCTTGGGTATGCCTGTGGTGAAGCTCTGCAATACATTTCAGAATTGATGCCTATATCAGTGCAACCAACAAAGAGGCAATCTGCAAGTTGGATCAGAATATGACTCTGCTTCTGTTCCTGAGTAGATGTGTGGGGAATAATAGTCTTAGTGCAGACATTTATTTCATTTTTAATGTCAGAGGAGTTTGATCTGCTGCTTCTGTGTTTGGAATGCTCACTGTGGAAGTATGTCAAGGAGACAAAACTATCATCCCATTCCTGATAATGCAGAAAGCAGACTTCTCAAAACTAGTGGCTGTTTAGTTATCCTTCTGCCTATCCACATGGCAGGAAAGGAATAAATTCTTTTGTCATCCTTCTACGTGAGATACTGAGCCAGCAGGAAAGCGCTATATTCATAATGTTGATCTGCATGTGAGTTGGAACTCAGCTTTGCATTTTCTAACATGACTAAACTCATTCTGGTTTTGATCAGTAGAATTTATATTCAGATGGTTCGTGTCTCCATACAATAATCTGCATATTATTTTATACTTAGTTGATACTCCTCCCCTTCTTCCTTCACAGAATGATTTCTCAGTTATTGAAGTTTGCTTCCTTCTTTATTCATGAAGCACCGAAGCCTCTGTGTAACTTGAATTTCAGCTTTTTCTGTTATCTGTTTCATTCTACATTTCCTTTTTACATAATTGCTTCTTTTCTTCCATTGAGATTATCTGTCTCTGTAGGATGGAATATACATTTCAGTCTGCACAGATCATCTATATGTGTATTTGTGTAAGACTCTTATTAATATTCATAATTTGTATTATGAATACTCTTTGTATTATGCAATTTTAATCTTAAATGTTAGTATCAGATTCAAATATACCCATATAATGCCAAGGAAACATTTATATTTATTTATAATAAATTTTAATGCTGCTAAACATGGGATTTATCTTTCTGGTTTGAGCATCAGTTTTCTACTTGAAGATCAGACACTGTCCTGTATGATATCATAGAATCATAGAATGATTTGGGTTGGAAAGGACCTCAAAGATTATCTAGTTCCAACTCCCCTGCCATGGGAAGGAACACCCTCCACTAGACCAGGTTGCCCATCCTTGTCTCTGTTGGAGAGACATAGATTTGACGGATGTACCACTTAGTGCATAAAGAAGTAGCCGGATGGTCACACTCAAAGAGTTGCAGTCAATGGCTCAATGTCCAAGTGGAGAACAGTGATGAGTGGCCTTCCTCAGGGGTTGGTATTGGGACCGGCACTGTTTAACATTGTTGGTGACATAGACAGTGGGATACAGTGCACCCTCAGCAAGTTTGCTGATGACACCAAGCTTTGTGGTGCGGTCGACACACTGGAGGGAAGGGATGTCATCCAGAAGGACCTTGACAAACTTGAGAGGTGGGCTCATGCGAACTACATGAAGTTCAACAAGGTCAAGTGCAAGGCCTTCCACATGGGTTGGGACAACCCTAACTACAGGCTGGGCAGAGAATGGATTGACAGCAGCCCTGAGGAGAAGGACTAGGGGTTGTTGGTTGATGGGAAGTTCAACATGAGCCAGCAATGTGCACTTGCAGCCCAGAAAGCCAACCATATCCTGGGCTGCATCAAAAGAAGCATGAGGTTGAGGGAGGTGATTCTGCCCCTCTACTCTGCTTTTGTGAGACCCCACCTGGAGTACTGTGTCCAGCTTTGGGGTCCCCAGTACAAGACAGACATGGACCTGTTGGAGTGAGTCCAGAGGAGGGCCACAAAGGTGATCAGAGGGCTGGAGCACCTCTCCTATGAGGACAGGCTGAGAGAGTTGGGCTTGTTCAACCTGGAGAAGAGAAGGCTCTGAGGAGACCTTATAGCAGCCTTCCGGTACCTGAAGGGGCCTGCAGGAAAGATGGAGAGGGACTGTTTATTTTATGATTCTATGATTCTGTGATTCTATGATCATGTTGTGTTGGATGACTTCAAATTTACAGAGAATTTACAGTGGTTTTGTTTAATGAAAATTTTCTGAATTGCCCTTGCAGTAAGAAAAGTGACCATTTTTTCTTTCTTGTTTATAGCAAGCTACATATTTTCTAATTTCTGATTTTGCTTTTAGTTAGCTTACTACTAACTTACTACTCTTTTTTTTCTTTTTCTCTTTGAGTGAGTGTAACCACCCTTATAAATTTAAAATATTTTCTAAATTTTTTATTCAGAGTTTGAGGCTCAGTCCATGTGCTGAGTCACTGTTTAATGCCAGGTTTTCCACTGATTGTATTGTTTGCTTCTTGGACATGTAGATTAGCTTTCTTGGGCTTAGGAAGAATGCTAAAAATCAGTCTTTGAGTTTATCAAAGCAACATTTACAAAAAATTATCTTTAGATTTTCCTTCTCAATCTTTCACCTCATTGTGCAATACACGATATACACAAAGCCATAGGCTAATGCTGCTTCTGAGATGGTTCAGCGTCTGGCCCTTATTGTGTAAGTCATCCCAATGGCCAAGTATGGAACAGGATTCATGTCTCCCTTTCTCCTAGACTGAGCTGCATTAAAAGTAATGTGTGTCACGTGAACAGCCAAGCCAATATTGAAATGACTGATAGGTTGGAGACAATGTGCAATACTGCAACTTTAGGGATATCTTCATATTTAACTGTTATTTTTCTGTTTTAAATTTGAAGGATTGAAAGTAACAGGTTAATTGCTGAATATGTAGGGAAACAGAACAGAATTATCTTCTGCTTACTTTTCATGTTGCTTTTCCACTTTCAAATGGTAGCTTAAGGCAAGAAATTCTTGGCAACAGAAGACTTCACAGAAAGCTTGGATACCAGGCAGTTTTCATCACATGAAGTGTTTACATTGCATTCTCATGGTGCAGAAACAGTGCTTCAATTGAGAGGTGCACCACATGGTGGGAGGGATAATGGGATTCACATTCTGTCTCATTCCCATCACAGAATAAAATCTCTGATCTATTTGTATGGAATAGTTAAACAAGCTAAGGGCTCAGATTGCCAGTCATCAAATCTGCTGCTCTTTTCCCTTCTTCCTGTAAGCTTTGTATTCTTCTCTTCTTTTGCTAAATAGAAGCCGTTATTAGTTTTTCTTGTCATCGTGGTTTTTTGATAAAATATTTAGGTAAAATAGATGTAAACTGTTTTTCTTTGAGGCATCTCTTTGTTTCCTTTGTGAAGAGCTAAATTAATGGAACACTTTCCACTGGACTATAGCCTTAGCTTTGCAGGGAAATAATTAGCATTCGAAGCCAAGATACTAAAGGCTTATTGGCCTTTTTTGGCTTTGGGAATGCCCTGTCTCCATTCCTGGTGTAGTTGCTGTTCTCTGAATCTTGAAATCTGTGGACCTGATGTAGCAACAAAGGCATCCTAGTGCCCCAGAGAAAATGTGATGATCTGAAACTACATCTCTTTGAACCGCACTTTTAGTGCCTTTCCCGTATATACAGTATGAGTAGACATAGTGTAAAGAAAGCAACTAGTGACACTGAAATTCAAACTATTTTATGCCATTTTTGTATTATGATAATTTATTGAGATGATCTTCAAGCTAGCAACCCTTTAAATATAGCCAAATCTAGAAACCAACAGGTACTGAAGTGTGTGATGCAATGACAAATCATTATGATGAACTCTTAATTTTTACTTCTGTTTGTAGTTGGGCCCTTTATTATTCATGTCCTTGTTTCTTACATCTCTGTTTTACCTTTATGCTGTGCTGGGTTTCAAACAGCACTATGATTGTATTTGGCAAGGTATTTACAGTAAGTGACCTGGGTCAAAAAGCATGTTCTGAAAAGCTTCATCCTTTTCCCTGCTCGATTTTACCATCTATAATCGTAATGTGCTGCTTTTTACATACACCTTTTGTCCCTACAGCTGTCTTTCAGCATGAAGGAGTGAACTAAACTCCTTTTAGAATTTCATTAATGCCACTTCTGCTCAGTTGGCAGATGTTACCGAGTGACCGATGCTCACCCTGGCCCCCGCTGATCCCCAAGTGCCATATGTGTCTGCGAGACAGGTGGCTGAGCGCAGGACGCTCCGGTGGGGAAGCCCGACTCTCAGTGGACGCTCTCAAAAAGATGAAGACATTTCTAAGATGGACGAGCATTCTTGGTGGCAGATTTTTAAAGCAAAAAGAGGCCACGGTGATAATAACTCACTGACCATATAAAGCATCTTTCAGTAATTTCTGCATGCGTTCGTTAACTTGTAAACGTAGGCATCTGCTCTCTCTGAGAGTGCTCGTGTCAAAGAACTTATCAATTTACTTACTCAATTCCATTGAGTACTTATTCCCCTGCCTCAGGAATCTCTTCTTATTAACACTGTAACCATGGCTATACAACGAATAAAACACAAATAAAAATAAATCTTCTGTGTTGTAAATACGACTTCAGTTAGGCAGAAGTTTATTTTTAGATTAATGATTATATTGGTGATCAACATTTTGAACAAGAGCGTTCTTTGTGCTGTGCAGCAATTTTTGCAATGAAACGGTACTCTCATTATTGTGTTGACATGGGAGAGCAGAGGACCTGCTGGCAGGCATATCTGGGTTAGGCTGCAGGAACTCATTAGAAGCTTCTAAAGCAGGATTACATAAATGGGACCCTATCTGCTCAGGTTAAATATAGTTCTGTAGTTAAAGCCAATCCGTGGCTACCGTAAAGTCACCCTATATTGACTGACAGTGGTAGTCTGATTTGTTCACCTTTTCAGTGCTATGCTTAAAAACAAAACAATGAAAACATAAATAAAATTCACAGGTGAATCTTTCCTGGAATTCATTGTGAGTTTATTGCTATTATTTAGGGTGTGGTTCTGTTGTTTTGTTTTTGTTTTTTTTTTAAATGAAAATATTAATTAACTAGTCAGATTGGAACAAACTTGAAATATATGCATCATATCTTTCATTAATCAATTTTTCCTTTCGTCAAGTTATAAAAGGAATTTCTTACTTTTTCTAAAAAAAAAAAAAAGGTGTTACTTGAAAGATTATTCAAGGCTATAATCTTGAAGAGTGCTTCAGCAAAAGTACAGATAACACTAGTTGTAAAAATCTACCAATTAAAATATATAATTCTACAATATGTCACAATCACAAAGACAGTAAAGGAAATGTATTCAAGATAAAGGAATTTATAGATTCCCTGGCCTCTTTTTGAGAACTACTAAACTTCCATTAAAATTATGAATTGAGTTACTGACTTCTAGAAGCAGTATTCCTTAGTGAGGTGTTGAATATTATTTTATATTACTACTGTAAAAATGCTTAACTACTTGTGTCATTATTTATAAGCACATTATTCATCAGCTTCTGGTTTGTGTTCAAAAGGTTGAAAAAACCCCCAAAACAACACAAAAACTGCAAATGCCCTTTTCCTAATATGAGAGTTCAGGTAGATTTTAAATAGCTTTATTTATCAATTTCTCTTTAGGGCCTCACCTTGACCTGCAGTAAAAAATGACATGTTTGCATATCGTTGGCAATATGCATAATTGTGTGTGTGTATATGGACCTGTATATATTACTGGTTATACACAGCAGTGTATAACTTTAGATTTAGTCTATAACTTTAGCTTGAAAAGATTCTTGCCAGTACCTTGATTAAACTTCCTGGTGTTGGCACTGTGAAGTTCCTTCTGACGACATCAGTATCAATTAGCCATTGGGTAAGCAGCACCCCTTTTGACAGTGCTGAAGTCTTCAACTGCTGTCTGTTATACCATGAACTGCATTTCTTAGTGTAGCATTGCTTTTTGTCTGTGAATGTGTGGGGACACACCAGAGGTAATGTTATCTTCAGTTCCAAGTATGAAATCAGTGCCATGTCTGCTAGAGGTGTGTATGCACATCTAGAAATGAGCACGGTTTGGCGTGACTGAAAGCCTTAGCTGAAGACATGAAGAGCATAATTTGTAATGCCTGTTGATTCTTTTTTTCTCAGATAAGCTCATACAAGTCTGATACGTCATGCCATGTCCACCAAGTGCAGTCCAGTTATAAGTTCAAATTACAGTAGTAAGCTTTTTTTTAAAAAAAACAACCCAAACTCTCTGAGTAGCTGGGAACCTCAGTCACAGACTCATAGAATCATTTAGGTTGGAAAAGACCTTTAAGATCATTAGTCCAATCATTAACCTAGCACTGCCAAGTCCACCACTAAACCATGTCCCTAAGCACCACATCTACATGTCTTTTAAATTCCTCCAGGGATGGTGACTCAACCACTTCCCTGGGCAGCCTGTTCCAATGCTTGACAACCCTTTCTGTGAAGGAATTTTTCCTAATATCTGATCTAAACCTCCCCTGGCACAACTTGAGGCCATTTCCTCTTGTTACTTGGGAGAAGAGATCAACACCCACCTGGCTACCACCTCCTTTCAGGGAGGTGTAGAGAGAGAGAAGGTCTCCCCTCAGCCTCCTTTTCTCCAGGCTAAACAACCCCAGTTCCCTCAGGTGTTCCTCACAGGACTTGTTCTCTAGACCCTTCACCAGCTTCATTGCTCTTCTTTGGACGTGCTCCTTCTATTAATTCACTGCATGCAATAAATTTGGTGGGTTTTATATGTTTTTGCATTGTAAACAGAGGGTTTATGTTAGCAAGTTAGTGAGGACCTAAAAATAATTAATTTCACACTCTTCACTTTACTAATGTAAAGAAAATTATTTACTGAACTGAAGTCTTAATTTTAAAGTCTAGGAGCTGCAGAAGTCATAGTTGGTATATGTAGTACAAACCCAGTTCTCACTGGAGTATTTCCGTTAGAAACACCTCACTGTTTTTATGACAATCTTCTAAAGACAGAAATAAAGTTGTTCTTATGTCATGCGTTAGAAATGTAAAAAGAAAGGGCTCAGTTCCCAAAACGTAAGTAGTGCAATTAAAAGCTAAAAGTAAAACTGCTTCTTGTTAGCTTAAACATTTCTTCTAAGTTGGTCAGTGTTGCAGTTTTTCACTGTTTTCCCCACATCAAGTGGGACCCATTTTTGACTGATAAATGTTTTCAGGGTACTTCAGAGTTTTTCCTGTGGAAGGAAGCTGAGATATCTTGCAACAATAATAAGAAAATATACTTTTTTCCTAAATAACAATGACAAGGTGCACTTGGTCTCAGTACTAAATTGATATATGTTGTTTTCAGTAGAGCTTTCCTAAATATGGCATCCAAGATCAGAACTGGAGAAAATGTTTCTTTTAAAACTTGTAGGGGACAAATAAACTTGGTTATTGCAACACATTCTATTTCCATTAACTTTAAACTTTTTTTTTAAACCTCAGTTCTAAGGCAAAAACCAAAAGAAACCTGAAAAAATGGAAAAGCTTTATTTTTGAATTCTACTTTTTTTTACAAACACTTTTTATTTAAAATAGATTTCCCTAATTTTCCTGTTTTATTATCTTGCCAGGCACAGAGCAGCATTTGGGAAGGACTTGTGAAAAAACACATATTCCCCTGGTTGACTACTAAATTTTAAAAAATCGTGGCTTTTTGTCTGCTTCTCAGAAAACCATCTTCTCAGATAGCATCTGAAAATTCAGCCAATACTTCCTTTGCTTCCTCTTGAATTTTAGTTCTTTGGAACATGGACCACCCTGTACTATTAATTCTAGCTTTGTTGTCAAGGCAATAAATGTGATAATGCATCCAGTATGTTCTAGCATGTGTTAGAAGTATTGTAGACAGGCGACATATGCTTTAACAAGATGTGGCTTTGCTAGTTTGAGTCTGTTTATCCCTGAGCTTTTTATCTGTACCAGCTTAGATGATGGTATAGTTGATGGGTTTTTTTACCTGGACAAAACTCTTACAATATTCTAAGAGCTTTGTTTTTTATCCCTAGATAAAGACAGCATGTTTATGTGATGAGCAGTCCCATTTTCAGCTAGTTCTCCGAGCATTTCTGAAATTCCAAGTAATAATAATCATTGTTGCTATTAATAAACTACTTTGTCCAGATTAACTTTTAAATTGATTGCTTTTCAACTCATCAACTCATATAGTAACTGATATTTCCCTTACTGTATTTGGCTATATGTTTAATACTTTGATAGACATTCTAGAAATAAGTACTGTAATAAGAAAATTATTTTCACACAAATTTTTATCTTAGGAGTATGTGAATGAACTCAAAGTGCCCTCTGTAGTCTGTAAGGAATTCAGCGTCTCTCTTCCTAACAAGATATTTTGCAGGTGCTGCTATAAAAATAACTTCTATCAGAAGTCCCTTTATCAAATTTATGCTTTAAATTATTTACAGTACAAGATCTGCCAGCAATGTGATGCATGGCTTGGTAATATGAATGCAAATTCACAATTTCATATTTTGAAGTTAGAAAATGTGGAGAGGAGCTGTAAGAGAGTAGTTTGTAAGGCCAGCAGCGACAGGGCAGCTGTATTTCTGTCCGGAATTTCCCAGGCAGAAGAATGTGCAGATGTGCTGCATTGAGTTGCTATTGCACGCTCCAGGTGGCTACTAAATGCATCAGATTTACTCTTCATGGGCAGTAACTTCTGCCTTAGAAGTCTTGGCTTACTTACTATGTATCGCATACGTTTAGTGAATGAGTCCAGATTTTTTTTTTTTTTTTTAATATCCTTGGCAAGTATACAAATTATTTCAAGGCAGGAAAAGTGACAATGTTCAGGTAAAATCCAGGACGTTGGTGCCTTGCATCGTGCTTTATATCTCTAGTTTGGAACAGTCCCTGCTGTGAGACAGCCCCTCTCTAATGCTTTGTGCAGACGGTTCCTATAGGTGTCTTGCACTTGGTGCTGACTCCACAATTAGAATTCTACTGTACTGGAGGAAGCACGTGTTGGCAGCCGTTTACTAGTGTGAAATCAATTTTGTTTATCTATTCAGTTATTAATCCCTTTCTTAAGACCAGGGGACTTTAAAAAGCACTTGTATACATTCTTTTGTCTTAATTTTTTTCTAAGAGGGCTGCTCTAAAGATCTCAAAGAGTTGTTCCATTTTATTTTCTGAAGTTGGTTTATGTAATGTTTGGAAATATACTGGCTCTGTGGGCATGATTGCATCAGGGCCTGAATAGTGATTTGTTTTCCCCTCATCTGAAACCAGGCAGGATACTCTTTTTGTGAAAATTCCCAGATCACGGTGACTATATCAGGCCAGAGGAGAAGAAAAGAACAGCGGTGTTATAGCATGTACAAAGACCTTTGATTTATCTCAAAGTATGGATGACAAAAAGAGCAGAAACTGAAATGTGTAATGGACTTAACATTTGTAGCATATTGTCATTGTTCTGTAACTTCTGAACTACTGAATTATGGGTTTGCGTCAGTGCAGTGTTTTTCTCCATCATCATTCTGAATGCCTTCTTCTCTCTGCTACTACTCCTTTTTAACGATGCCTTGAAAAAAATGACAGCGTCCTTTCTGTTCTGTAATACTTCTACTTTTTGAATTTCCATGTAGGCTCATGAAATCCTCTGAGCCAGAAGTGAGGAGAAATGCTATTGTATAGGCGTGCTCTGTTCTCAGCCGTCTCGGAGTTGGCACCTGTGGGCACTGCTGGAGGCAGGACACTGCGCTAGATAGGGCTGAACCTACCTGGGCTGGTATGGCGGTTCCTAGCAGCGCACAATTCTTCATTCTTAGTGTAGTGCTTAGGAGAGGACATCTAAAAATCTTGGGTATAGTTGTTACCCATATTGATAATTGGTTTTAGTGGAGTCATGTAACTGCAAGAATAAATGAGACAGATAAATTAAAATTCAATTATAATGTGGAAAGGGAGAAAACAGACCATGTTACAACAACAACAACAACAACAACAACAATAATATTTTAAAAAAAGGGGGGGAAGAAGACTTACAAATCAAAAGAGCACAAAGGAAAGACTGATTTTTATCTTTTTCATAAGGAAGTAGTCATATCCAATGAGATGAAAGAGTTTTCTTTGTATACACATAAGGATGACAGCGAATTAGATCCCCTTCAATGAGGAATGGCAGCATAGTGCTGTAACTTCCAAACAGCTGAACTTCATGGTTTACACTTTGGGATTTTAAATAAGAAGTTAGAATTTTCACTTTGTAATTTTGCCTTCTAACATAGCAGACAGCCCCATGTTTATATCTGGAGCCCAGATACTGTTGTATAATTTGGTTTTGCTTTTTGTTTACTAAGCTATCTTTTCACAGTGAAATATTAGCTTAGTTGTGAAGACTGAGGTGTTTTTGCTACGTGTTGGAGTTTGCAGCTGACATCTAGTGCTCTCAGCTTTCTTGCTATAAATGTTGCTTGCTTAAGAATAAAATTTTGGAAACTGCTTAAGGTTGAATAAGTAAAAGTGGAGAGACATTGGTAATGGCCATTTACCTTTGAACATTTCTATTTTCAGGATATAAATTTAATACAAATTATTGTATAGATGTCATGTTTCTTTGATTGAAAATATATTAAATTTCCCAGTAAGAATACTGAGATAAATATTCACTTTTTAGGAACAACTAGTGCCTTATGTTTATAATAACTCTTTGCTTCACAAAGTTTTTCCTGATAGTTCCCAGGAAGAGAGGTCTACAAAAAACCCAATTCACAAGAAATTCTACTTAGTATCTGAAGACATATGCACTGTTACAATGCAGTCTTTTTACTCTTTGTAACTCAAACAATTTCTTCTTCCTATGGAGTACTAAAACTTTGCTCATAAACTATGTTCAATATCTCATAGGTTCAACCACTGGCTTCCATTTACTGCCCTGTGCTCTCGAGTGAGGGCTTCCCATTTGCTCACTGTTCCAGAGAAGGAAACCACCTCATAGTAATGTCCTGATTTGGATCTTTTTTAGTTTATTGTTTCAGAAGGATATTAAATCAACCAAATATAATTTTTTAAAGGTCTGTTTCTGAGACACAACTTGTCCCTGGGCTATCTTACCTAGCCCCAGCATCTGCCCATTTCAGTCATTATCGTATCATATTAAGTCATATCATAGCTTTTTCAAATATCCCTTTAGTTTTCTTTTACATTGTTCTACAAGGGTCTTACAGACATTGGAAATTCCAACACTATGTGCAGAATATTGTCCAGTGCCCAAACAAATTAGATTGTTCCTCTTCCTCTAACCTCTCCTCTTTCTAGAAATCTCTGCAGCATTTCTAATAAAGGGCTTAAGGTCTGATAACAGTGGGAATTCTTGAAACTGTCTGTACCACTTTAGATTATTTGAAAATCCATTATTTGCCAAATGCACCCATTTAGCAAAAATAAAAAGGGAGGAGGACGCAAATGTTAGCAGTGTTTTGGAACATGGAGTAGGTTAAATGGTCTTAATTTCTTCCTCCAAACAAAAATGATGAGTGGAAAATGCCACTACATTTTAGGAAGGAACTCTATGAAAAATCAAAATAATGCCATTATCAGTCCTTGGGTCTGTTTGCAACAAGTTGTAAAGTACAACTTATTGTATTCCTCATATTTTACATCTATGTCTAATTTTATATTGTCAGCTACATCACTATGGGTGTTTATAAATAGCTAGGAAAAATTATCACATCTGTTTGACCATGTGATTTTAAATTGGAAAAAATCAGGTGGACTGTAGGACATTACTATCTAATTAGATGTTTAGTAAGCAGAAGTGGATGAAAAAGCTGGAAGTGGGCTTGTGATACAGCTTAGGCCATAATTTCACAGAAATTTTGGAATTTCTATGAAACACTGCCATTGAAAGAGGTTTTCCAACTCCCCTGCCCTGCCCAGCTGCCTTTTCCTCTGCCAACCTCTCCTTTGTGCTGGCTCCAGCATTTTTCAGATTATGAGATGAATTGGTTCAGAGAAGGTGATAAAGGTTAAAGATACTGAGAAAGGAAAATGCCTCACTTTTAGCTTGGATTGTTCTCTGTTTTGGCTTACTACAGCTGTGCTGGCTCAAGGTAGTGACAGAATTATTTCTTTCTAAGGTTTACATTGGCTTAAGGTGTTCATGAAATTATGGCCTTAATTGCGGCATGCTGCAGGAAGGGAATGAGCACTCTCACTGTACGCCCTTCTAGGGGTTGCCTTGATATCACTGACTAGAAACTTCTCCTTAAAAGATATTTTCTCCAGGACATGCCTCAGCACTCATCTTTCGTGTCCTATTCCTCTGCTCGTTTCTGGTGTTCCTTATGACAACCTCATGTTCTCATGCTCACCTCATGACATGAGGTGTTGTCCTGCGAGGAGCAGGGAGTTGGACTTGATGATCCTTATGGGTCCCTTCCAACTTGAGATATTCTGTGATTCTGTGACAGCTTTCCCCAAGACCAACGGGTTGATAACTGCCTTAATCACAGATGCTTCACAGCAGCCCTTGCTGAAGTTTAATTGTTTTCACTGCTTCTGTGCTGAATTCTGCACAGCTCAGGCAGTACATGCCTCTGCAAATCCGTGATCAACGGTAGAGCATGGGAATGGCTGAGTGCCTGCAGGCTGCGGCAACACCATCAGGTCAGACTTACATGACCATGAGTAGGTGCTAGTCTAGTGAGGCTATAGGGAAAGCCTGTATTCATAAAGACGTTTAATTGCCCAAATCTGAAGGTGCAATTCTCAAAATGATACTTACTCTGGAAGTCTCTGAGTTTCTAAAAGCAAACTTCCTGTATGGCTGTAGCTCAGCTTTTGCATTTTTCCAAGTTAATGCAGATTTTTCATTGCTAAACTAGTCACCAGTATTTGAAGTAATGTGTGTCCCCAAAAGGGGACCATGTCAGTAAATGCATCATGATAACATACACTGGTAAATTGTGCGCCTTAAAAAATACAATTACTGAAATTTTTGTTCAGAAATATAATCAGAGGAAGAGGTAAGGTATCTGTGGATGTAGAAGTGTTTTGTTCAAATCAGAAGTAACCCTCACACAAAATATTATAGGATGCCAGTTCCCTGTTGAAACTAGGTCACTTTGTAGAAAATAATTAAAGATTTATTGGTCCTTAGGGAAGGACCTGGATCTCTAGACTAATGTTTGGGGCACCCAGTGGAGAATAATGAATCACTCATTTGCTGGGCAAGCATTGCAATCATTATAATTGTGTGAAGGGCTGTTACTCCCACTTCCAATTGCATCCAAATATAAAATTGACACCTGCTTAATTTTTTAAGAAAAGGACACAGGGAACTGAACTACAAAAGAGGGATTTAGAGCTGTGTTAAGTGGAGATGACCGTCTTAAGAAATCTTTGTGTCAGAAATACAGTTTATTGCCTGTTTTCTGCTGAGGATTGGATTGGATAGAGAGGGAAAAAAGGCTGAATATTCTACTTCTCTTGAGTGACTGGCATCTGAATTATGCATTTTGTGATGCTGCGATTGCCAAACCCTTCTGAGGATCTAGCCCAAAATCATTAACTAAAAATGATGTAACACAGTCACCATTAACACATGGTACGGCTCCCAGCAGTTCAGCATGCTGCTATCTCAAATATGCAGAATAACCTTGAGACTTAGAAGCCATGTCTGGTTTTGCCCTTCTCAATAGCAGCATCTGGACAGAATTGGAAATACTTACTATTTATCTCTGTAAGTAGCTTAAATGACACTAACTTCAATGCTGGAAGTATTGATGACCTAAGATGTTTCTTTACTTCTGGCTGATTGTAATGCACTGAGCAACTGGAATAGCAGAGCCACAATTATAAGAACACATCGTGAGTAGTATCAAAGAACAGCAAAAAGTTGAATGACAGCTTCTTTATCAAGTGCCCCTCATTCATTCATTAATTCATTAATTCATTAATTCATTATTCCCAAAGAAGTGTTTCATATTAACTGTATTTAAAAAGACAGCAGTTGGTGATGGTTCTCAACCACAGCAAAAAAAATGACTTGGTGTTGGCTTGTCTCAGGTTAAAATGTCATGAGGCTAAACCAAACCCATCAAAACGAACATATAAAGAGCTGTAGCATCCTTACATCATAAGAACAAGACCTAATTTATCCCAGATGTTGGACAGGTCGCTCCTACGGCAGTGAACCCACCACAACTGTTTTATCTGTGTACTCTGCTGGTTCCAGGGGTAAAGGGTCTCGGCAAGGGACTGCGGCCTCTGAAGTGATGTATCTCAGGGCTTCAGCGGTTAGAAAAAGCAGTGTAACACTGACTGTCATTAAGAGAGGACTTGATGTTATCATGTTGTAAAGATTTCTTATTAGCCCTGAACAGTGAAACAATTAATGTGGGGTTTTTTGGTACTTAATTTTAAATTAATGCAGCGAATACCTGTGTACACCAGTATAAAATATTTTCTCTGTCTACATTAAACAATCTATTTTAGGATTGTTTTGAAAGGCTTTTTTTCCCCTCTAGTTGGGAGCATCTCATCTTTCTTCCTGCAAAGCTAGTTGCCCCAAGTAATTTGAGTAGCAAATTAGAATTAACTTTCTGAAATGCAGAAAAAACAGTAAATGTAATTCTTTCCAGCTCTCCGAAAAATGACACTAAAATAGATTCTGTGCCTATAAATGTAGCAGTTCCTGGTATTCTAACATTCTTCTGCTTTGAAGTCCTGTACGTACTTCACTTTTGTCCTGCCATAGTCATTCTCTCATTGCCTTTCTTTTCTGCAAATATTATAAACTCACAGGCGTGATGGCGAGGGCAGGTGAGATGATTGAATTTTCATTTTCAATTGTGTATACGTAGTATAGGTCACTTCTTCTGAGAGGGTTTGTATACTGAAATAACATTAAATTATATTTTTTAATTGTACTTAAGTTGAACTTCAAAAATATTTTCATTTTACTATGTCATGATAATGTTGTATCATTACATAGTTTTCCCATCTTACTCTGATGTAATATAAAATTAAATTGCATTATTTAGTGACTGTTGTTAGACTAATTCTTCTCCTTCGTCCTCCTGAATATATCTACCAGTAGCCAGGTAGCATGCGGAGCAGCCAAGTGGTAGGTCAAAGCGATGCTGTGATGCAGTTCTCTCCTAGTCTGGTGCAGGCAACCGTGTGTCTCTAGGATTCCTTGGAAGGCAAGGTGGAAATTGGAAGTTAATGCGTGCAGCTGGGAATGCCCTACAAAGTCAGGACAACCCTCGTAAACTCGCACATCTAGTTACTCAAGGCTCTCCTGATATTTTGTGTTGTCAGGAAGACAAAAACTGTTCTGTTTCTGTCAATGTAGCACAGCAAAGCAGACTTTCTGCAGGATAATAAATGACAGATTTTTAAAAGTATTTGACACAACTGCATTAACTCTGTTGCGAAGGAATGAAAATAATTTATTTTTTTTTAATTGAAAAGCACATTATCATGTAGCAGGAATTTATTTAGACATGAAAGGTCAAATCATGTTACTTCTCACTACTTATTCATCTGTTTAGAACATTGTTATTTTGATTTGAAGCATTTACCAAAGGGTAGGTTCTTGTCTGTGGGTCATGCATACATAAATCTTTATCCCATAGTGGTAAATGTTACCCTTCTTCTACACCTAAGGTCATGCAGGAGAGAGTATCTTCTGCTGTGATGACATTCTGCCAGAGTAGTAAGCTCTCAGACCTTATGAACAGATACATAGTTTAGCATTTTTAAAAATTACTGAAGAACACCATACTCTCACTGTTCTTGTGGATTATTAGAAAGTTGGTGAATACTATAGTTTATAAGGAAGCAGCAGAAAAATGAGAATGTATTTTTTTCTGCAGCTTACTTGAGTTTGAAGGACGCTTTGTGCAAGTATACCAATGGATAGTGCATTTTGTGGTAACTAAGCATTTTAGGTAAGTCATGTAGCACTTCTATTTCATCAAACAAAAATTTCATAGTGATTTCAGAAGTTGGCTTTAGAAGGCCAATGAAATCTTTTGTTCATTTTTTCATTGTAAGAAATAAATATACATTTAGATTTGTTAACCTGTTTCATACAAGGGGTAATGGTTTTAAAGTACAGGAGGGTAGGTTTAGACTATATATAAGGAAGAAATTTTTTATGATGAGGGTGGTGAAACACTGGAACAGGTTGCCCAGAGAGGTGGTAGATGCCCCATCCCTGGAAGCATTCAAGGTCAGGCTGGACGGGGCTCTGAGCAACCTGATCTAGTTGAAGATGTCCCTGCGCATTGCAGGGGGGTTGAACTAGATGACCTTTAAAGGTCCCTTCCAACCCAACCCATTCTATGATTCTGTGATGTGCAGTGTTAGCCCTCACGTATACTCCTCTCTGTGCCCAACAGTAGCTAGCAATCACCAAAATGAAGGAAGGAAAACAATGTTTTGTTCATTTGACGGCATGTTTGTGTAAGTCCCTGAGTGCTCTGAGATGCAGCAGGGTTTCACTTTGTGTTCATGGTTTTATAGCGCTGACCGTCGTTCACCAAGAACGAAACTCAGGCTGTCCCATAAATGAATGAAATGCAATCCACTCCTCTGCCGGCAAGTGCTCCTTTCTTGTTTTAAAGATAATTCAAAGCAAAGCACCTGTTCCAAATATGTTTTTTTTTTTTCCTCTCCAAATATATTGTTCTTGAAGTATCCTAATAGTTCAGATAACTTCACAACCTGATCACCTGCCTGTCATCAGAGTGTTTTGCTGACAGATTTCTAAGCTGGTTAGTCACCTTGCAGTTGGCACAGCCAAATCTAAAGTTGATATTTTCTCGAAACGCAGAAGGGCTGCTCTCTCTTTCTTAAATAGTGCCACAGATGAAATGAGGTCCAGCTCGGTTAAAAAATAGCAAAACCCAGCTGCTCTGAATTTCCCTGTGAATTATTAGAGTTCTATAATGACACTTATTTTGTTAGTCACAGGGTAAAATGCCATTGTAGAAGTCAAGAGCAAAGCTTTTAAAGCTGTAGATGGAGCCAGGAAATTAACACAATTATTCAAATACTGATGTATATACTGTCCAAAGGCAGCAGCATAACCTGAATAGAAAATAGTGTCTTCACTAGGTTCCTCTGCCTATCTGGATTATGTGTATCTCTAAGAAAATTTTAAATGAAAATAAAAAGCATTGTGAATAAGTGTCTGGTTTTTAGATATAGTTTACTGTAGGAATTCAGTTACTTTTTGTAATTACCAGTATGATTTTCCGTGTCAAAGGACTGTTTTTCACTTCTCTCTGAAACTTTTTTAGTTAGGAAGCATTTCTTTTTCTTTTTAAAGCATACATCTGATAAGAAAAAATCCCTTTACAGAAATGCTCTATTATAATTCTGCTTTTATAACCTCTTACCATTTAAGTGTTTTATTTTTTACAGTCAAGATCTTTCTCAGGAGCACTTACTTTCTTACTCCTCCTGCACTTTAAAAGCATTAGTATGAATTATGTCCTATTGGAATACTGGTGAAGGCTTTTTGGGGGAGGAAGGTTGTTGGGTGTGTCAGGAGCCCACTCTGCGTCTCTGAACTTGTTCGTTGTTTGAGAACGAGTTGCCATAGAAGTGTGTGTTGGTTTTGCAGTACTTCGGCATCGCTAGAATTTTACACTAGTGGTCTCAGAGTTGATTTTTGAGATGGGTAAGAAAGGATGGATGTGCCCGGTGTTGGTAATGCTAAGGTCAGTGAAGTGCACCTTTTATTCTGACACGCTGGAAGCACCAGGCTGCAGAACTGCTCGTGCCTTTCCTTGCCTGAGAGAACTGCTGTTTCCACTATACGTAATAGTCGTAATTTGTTTGGACAGAGCATGTCTGATCATAACCCAGGATGCTTCTCGGGATTTCATCAGATTAATTCACAGTTACAGGAAGCTTAAAAAGCCTTCCCAGTTATCCTGTCGTACATTAACTGTTTGATTACGCAGTCAAATTGAAAGAAAATTGGGCAAGAGCAAAGCTGGAACACTACTGAAAATAATTAACTCTGCCATAAATTGTCATCGATAATGTAAAAATTCATCTTAACAATAGTGTGCTTTTGTTGCTGTTGTTAGGAAAGCCCACTGATCTACACACCTTTGGAAACTTATTTTTTCCTTAGATGCTTTTGGGTACTTTTAACCTCCAGTTAGCTAATGTAAGTGTTCAGTAACAGGATAGGGATTTTTTCAGAGCTGAGAATACTCTCCAGATCTTCACAGATTTTAACAATGATTTAGAAAAGCCTTTGTACCCATTAATATTTAGGTATATTTTCTGTAGGTTCCCCAGAAAGACCTAATATAATGAGAAATAATATCTTTATAAGGTTGGAAAATAACCAATAAGAAGATGGTATACTGAGTCAGGCAAAGTGAAGTTGTCCGAAGTGACTAGAAACCCAGTGACTTATTAGGAGGACAGGATATCTGTCTATCCCTACCACCAGAGGTGATTTACATGCAGAAAACAATCATAAAACAACTTCTCACTAACAGCAGTCATAGCTCAAGAACTCTACGTATAGATGGTTACAGGAAAAGTAGGAATAAATCTACATAGCTAATGAAAAGAAGGTAATAATTAGACAAAGTATTCTAATATATTTAATAGAATCCCTTTTCATATCTTACAATAAACTAAAAGTAGGTGAGACTACAAATACAGGTGTGTTCTACACTATCAGGATCAGTAATGCAAAAAACTTAATTGAAAATTAGCTTCTGGCATAAAGTGGAGCTTTGAAGGAGTTGTGATATGTTATGCAAGCAAGACACTACAGGAGAGGGTCTTAGAAGTGTGGGTTGATTTCTATGGTGGTAGCATTAAATAAAGTTAATTAAAACAGAACCCATCATGTCAGGGGCAACCTGGCAATGGAAAAGCAGGCTGAAAATGATCTCATTAACCAAAGTCATCAGCACCTGTTCTGCCACTTGTTGAGCAATTTTTTAAGCAAAGAATTAAGCTGATTGGTTGGTTGGTTATTGTGGTTTCTTTGCCTTTGGGCTATCAGTCTTCCCAGTTCGGAAAATCCTTCTGTTCACCACAGCTGTCTGTCTCCTGCCCAAGCAAACCAACAAAAAATGTTCCCCCTAAGCCCCTTTCTTTGTCAAAGGGGGTCCTGTTGGAAATACTGTGGAAATCCAAGAAACCAAGTGCATCCTGAATTGAAGAAAAGCTAGTTGCTCTGCTGGTAAGATCCTTGGCAATAAAAAATCAACAAATAATTTTTCAGGGTGTGGAGTGGATCTCCTGGTTGATTTTTGCCTGCTTGAAACATGATGTGTTGTTTTCCTTCATTTCTATAGAAGAAGTCCATTCTATGCAAGGTTTTCTACATTGAGTTTTTTTGGGTTTTTTTTATATTTCTATGTCTGCACACAGAAATGCACACTTCTTTTTTATAAAAGACAGAATAGTTGTTTGCTTGTTTTGAGGTTTTTTGCCTCTGTTCTATCACTAAATGGGATGACAAGTAGTTTTCAGGGCTGGCAGCTAGTTAGGGGAGAGCAGGAGATAAAAATGTACATTACGTGTGTAAGGGAAGATAGATTGCATAAATTACTTAAGGGAAAAAGGTTTCAGATTTTGTTACTGGTCTCTAATGCAGAGAGAAGTTATAATGTATTCTTAAATGTAACAACTTTAAAATTCCTATAGGAATTTAATATTTGGGGTCGGGATAGGTATATGTGTGTTCTAGTGTCATCCACAGATATATGAGGGTTTTGTGTCAAAGTCTAGGACTGTGATTTAGATTTGCACTGTATGAAGTGCAAGTGATCAAAGCATCAACTGTGTTGTTTTCTGGAGTACTTGTGACCTGCATTATTCTTCAGCAGTGCAATTCTGGTGCTCTGAACTGAACATCCTACACAAGAAAACACCTGCACAGTAACTGTAGATAGTAATTTGCATTCTTCCAAATGAGGCAGGGTGTATATTCCCCTTGTTTAGGGGAAGACTTATCTGCCTACAGCTCCTCTGAAAATGGAAGATACTGTTGCCTTGCCTTGTTACTTAGCAATGCCACAACTATGTCCTACCTATAGCTTTGTGGGGAATATTGCAGTCTCCTAACTCTATTTCCACAGTCAGCTGAATTGATTTGCAACTAAAACGCAGAGATCAGCCGTACTTCTAAATTTTGCTGGACATGAGGATGAAAGCTTAATATACTATTGCAGACCTGGGTGAAACCAGTAGCTTAAATAGGCTGTAGTGAATGTATGCTGGTGCATTAACTTCCCTGGAGACCACTAGTAGCTGCAAATACTGGTTATGAGTTTGCAGGATCACACAGGATTTCCCAGGAGGACTTTCTCCTTCCTCACCTTTCTAACAGGTAGATAGATACCTTTGCTCCCTTGCCTTCCCTCTGTCCCATGCTGTGCTCCTTGGTTTTAGCTATTTCACCAGCCCCATGGTCTCTTCCGAGCACCACTACACATGCAGGAGTCTTTTACATAGTGGGAGACACGCTGATTTACAGGACTTGTATCTGAAACTTAAGTGGCAACTTAGCAGAGATTCTGTATTTCTGTTCTGCTTCCAGGCCTATTTAATGTTAATGCAAGTTGTGCACGAATAACTATAGATTAGGTTGTGGATATCTTTTTTTTTTTTTTTAAAGCAACACTGCAAGCAAAAATTTTAGCAAGGATCAGTGATGCTATTGAACACGTAGCTAGACTGTTTTACAAGAAAGTAATATGATCTAATGATATGCCAGCAGGTGGGGAGTTGAAAATCCAAGTAATTTGTTTTGTAATCAGTAGCCTATAATCCTTCTCTGTAAAGAAAATTAAATCTTTATAATTAATGGATATAAATTAGAGAGGATAGAATGGACTGAGTCTAAGATGTGCTCTGTGTTTAGGATTGTTTTGCAATGAAAATGGTTTGTGAGGTAAAAGTACTCTTCTGTACTTTTGAGTGGTACTTACACTACTTCATCCCAAGGTAGGCCTTAGGATTTTCCTTTGGTCACGAAGACAGAATTTATAGTTATTGGATAAGTATATTCATAATGTGAAAAAGTAGTTAGAAATACATGTTGATACCTTTTGTCAAAAATCCTCAACGCACCAACTTCTGAAAAAGATTCTACTTTTATACTCTTACATCGTGTTTACTGTAAAGTGTAATGGGGTATTAAGAGAGGAAAGTTGAGGCAACTAAGAAATTCTTGCCTTACCTCAAGCAAAAGTAAGGCTTTCATAACAAGATTAGTAACAGTTGTTGATGATGAGATTTACAGGGATTGTCCTAGTTTGTTCTTTCACAGACTGCTTGTGTAATCTTGGGCAGGTTTTAAAATATTTTTGCCTCAGTTCCCTACTTAAAGGATTCCTCATAGAAAATATAAGCAATTTCTTTTTTTGTTCAACCTTTCAGGAGATACATGTGCATGCACGCACACACATATATATCACATAAAATAAAAACCCCAACAATTTTTCAGAGCTTTTTTCTCTTCATTTCTCTTTTAGGGAAGATTCAAGCTGTTGAAGCTCAGGATTTCAATAGAAATAGAGGGACTGAAGCTATGAGACAGTAATTTCCTGCAGGCTTCCTTTTATTTTATTTATTTTAAGGGGAAAAAAATCTGAAACAAATTACTGTTAGCTGGAATGCTTAAGTTTATTCCTTCCTTTTATAAAGCATATGTACACATGCAATTGCATGTTGGGGTGTTAGATATATGAAGCTGTTTTCAGTAGAAGGTGCTGCTAGGCCTCCTCCTGGCCTTGCTATGGAGGGAGGTAGAGCACTTTTTAACGTCAGCATCGTCAAGGGTGAATTCAGCTTTGTTAGACCTTTTCACTTTGAAGTCTTCTTGATGTGAAACTAGAGCATGGTTGACATGGACTGAGGAAGCTGGTTGATATTGCCTGATCTGTGCCACTGTGCTGGTACTTCTCTCTTTGGATAAAAGACACAAGTACTTTTGTGTAGGTAATAACAATGAAAAGAGCCTGAACTACCCTTCTTAAATATAGACTTCTGTGTTTCCTTTTTGATAATGGAGAGTTGGGTTTTATATAAATCAAACACGCACATAATAGAACCTATAGGCTAGTTTCTAAATCTGGAATTGATGTGATTGGTATCAATTTAGTATGTTTGGAAGGAAAACACTTAGTATGTTTTAGGATGTCAGTTAACCATTCTTTTCTTAAATCTGACAGTGGAGCAGAAGACTTAATTAGTGTCACTGTATCATGCAGAATGTATTTTAACATAATAATATTCTAAAACTTCTTGAAATATTTGTGACTACTTTCTTTTTTTTTTTACCTTAAAGCTGCGTATATATAATTAGCATCTAAACCACAAACTTCCCTAGATATAATACTATATTTCATTAGCCTAATAGTTTTTTTGGTTCTGTGTATTTTATTTGAAATAAACTTTCTGCTAATACTTACTGCTTTAAGGTGTTGCAAGGTATTTACAGACAGAATTTAGCCAGCCAGTAGATAAAGGTACAGGTATATAGAACTTTGTATATCTGTCATGGAGCATTGCTGAAATAATGGAAACTCTGGAACATATGTGTCATTCATCTATAATTTCCACATCATCTGGTTTGTTGTTTCCTCTTAAAAATAAGCAAAATAATTTCTAGATTTAACTATCGGTTATTGATATTGTTGATATTAATATTACAGTAGGAATATCATATATAATCTGAATTTCAGCTATGTATTACTGTAGTAGTGTTGTTGTGAGCTGTGTCTTGTGGCTTAAAGTGTGTGTAGGTGGACATGTGCACACGTGATAAATCTTTGTTCCATGTACTTGCTACTGCAACCAAATGAAAGAACAAATCTTCACCAGTCAGTAGTTCTTCCAAACTGAAGTGTATTGGATGCCAGCTGAAATGTGGAAGAAAGTGTAGATGAGGAAATTAATTTCAGTGATTTGTAAAACAAAATTGCTGATGATCGTATAACAATTTTAAATAAACACATTTTTTTATCAGTGTCTTTTTGAGGATTCATGCTTATTGTAAGGTAGCATAAAAATTGTATATTAAAAAACTTTGTGTTTTTGGATGAAAGGCAATGTGATCAATGGCAATTCTGCTGATTTGAATTATTGAGGTATGAGAATTGGTACTCACCTGTTTTCATTTTTTTTCTCATCAGCTGTATCAATGCAATTTTTAAACCTTTAGGAATCAGAGGTGAACAGCCATGATAAATGTCCTGGAGTGCCTTGGTTATGCTTTTTCCTAAGGCTTCATTAAGAAGTAGTTCCAGTGATGTTGAGGAAAAGCCCTCAAGGTATCAGTGAAAAAACCAAGGTGTATCAAAAAGGACTTATTTTTCTTACAGCTTTAGGAAATCTGCTGCATAAATTACTGTCAGATTGCTTTTTTTTTTTTTTTCCTTCTTTTGTGTCTTTTTTTTTTTTTCTATGCATTTCAACATGACAACTTGACATGATAATACAGGGTGAAGATTGTAACCAGTCTAGGTAGTTATTTCATCCCTCTTCTTCCCAAACTGTGCTTTAATGTCCATTATTGATTTCTGAAACTAGAAATAGGCTTATTCTCTCTTCTTATCCAACAAAAAATATGTATAAAGACTTTGCTTGGAAATAGAAAGAAAATAATGGCATAGTATTTTTCAAGTGGTAGTCACTTTTAAGAGAAAATAATTAAAACTTAACTTGGTAAAAATCATATTTGTAAGAAACGTTGTAAAAGAAAAATCATAATATGGTCTTCTGCAAATTTCTGTCATTCACTAACTTGTATGTAGCTATAATAATCAGATTTACGGAAAATAAGACATAAATTAAGTTGGGTTTGTTCCTCACCCCACTCCCCCTACAGTAAAACACTGAATGTTAACAGCTAAACCACTGGAAGCCTGGTCTTGTAGTACTGGCTCTAAGCATGGTTCCTTAGTCTTATACTTGATCTCAGATAATGACCAGTACCGCAGTGTTTCAGCGAAAAAGTCAAGACACCTTAACTACAGGTCTCACTGTAATCTGGAGCTGACCTTTTTTTTTTATGTTTTCATAATGTTAAGGAGAAGTTATACTGTGTCATACCAGGTTTCATCTAACACAGTAGTATCCTGAGCATCAGTAAGCTGAGCCCGGGGTAAGAATAAAAGCAGGGCAAGAATATGAGACACATCCTGCTTCCATCCTCCAGCTGCTTGCAGCTCAGTGGTTTCTTGTGCTGAATGTGGTTTCTTTGTATTTAGCCACCATCACTGGATATTATTTTTCCCCAGAAATTTGGCCATTCTCCCCCTCAAGGCATGTAAATTTCTAGAGCAATAGATCCTGTCAATGATTTTCATTACTTTGCTGCCTGTTCCTTGAAGAGCCACCACCATCTGTATTTTTTCTAAGTCTGCACCCTACTATATTTTTGTTCTAGAAGAGAGTGACCAGTTGATTCCTAACCATCATCTTCATTATACGAATATCCTCCTCCAAACCACCTCTCTTCGAAGTTGAAGAACTTTACACTCAATTTTCCTTGCACAGGAGCTCTTCTGTACTTCTTGCCTTCCCCCCCACCCCCCTCATTTGCTTTGTTCTTATGTTTATCCCAAGACATCTGCTGTTGGATTAGTACCCAGTTAGTGTCAGAGACAGTATGCTAGACTAGATGATCTTGGTCTGAACCAGTATGGTTATGCTTAAGTTCTTAAACAGCCTGTGCTGTTGTCTAGTATTGCATGTTGTATAAACAATACAGATGGTGAATCTGTGAGTAATTTAGAGAAATACGTGCAGAAGAAAGAAGTCTGGTTCTCCCATCTACAGTAAAGTTTACCAAGGTTTATATTTAAGAAGAATTCTTTACATGTTCATTAAATCCTCATGTTTGGGCCAACAGTTTGATTGACCAGACTGCTACTCAGATGCTACACAGATTTTGCTAGATGACTTGGTGTTGTGTTTTGTGTTTTGTTTTGTTTGTTGTTTTTTTTAATGTAGTATCTTAACTTGAATTAATCTGTTACACGGAGAACTTCTAGGAGGTTTTACTTGTGTGATGACTCTCAGTGAATGTTGGTAGTTTCTTTATATCCTTTCTGTTTACAAATAAATGGAAGTAATGCAGTAGGACTTCTGGCAGGTTATATACAGACAGCGAAGACTTATAAGCTGTTCATAGCTGAAAAAAATATTTAAGATTACCTTTGTATTGTTTGGGTTTTTTTTAAATTCCTGTTACATATCTTTTTAGATTTTTTGGCTTTGTAGTGAAGATGTAATATTTTGTTTGGCCAAGGCTAGTGGAAGGAAGGGAATCCCTTAGACTCTATGTAGTTTGCTTTCTGAAGCACTTAAAAACCTTTTTATTTTTTTAGTGATTTCATTTGTGTTTTTTTGATAGGTGTTGCAGATCCTAGAGTGTCACTCTTTTTTATTTATTAACATTACCGTGGAAGTTGATGTGAGATAGTTTCCTTAATTTCACAGGTCTTAGGCTTTAATGTGTGACCTCTAATTTTTAGGATGTCTTCATGAACATTTCTCTTTTCAAATTAATTTCTATCTTGTAAGTTAAATTACAGATTTCAAATTATAACTTCAGGTCAGAAAGCTTCCTTAGCTGAGATTAGTTATGAAAAAACAATGCTGTGTGCCATTTGTTAAAATCCACTGCATATTTTTTAAAAAAAATCATTACTAAACATAAGCTAAATATTTAGTATGAAAATCCAGCTGTGTCATTTGACTGTCACACTTGCTGTTTTGACAGCACCATTCTTTATATGCCCATGATTTGTTGACAAGTGAATATCAGGATATATATGATAGATCTTACTTTTCTGAGGCATTTCTAGTCATGCCATAATGTTTCAAGTGGTATGGCTGGAATTTCATTCAATATACCAGATGATGTTGGAGTCTGATTTTGGATTTCTTGAGATTAATAGTTTAAAAGGCTATTCTTACTTGTTTTAGAAATGAAGTGGCAAGAGAGATAAAAGAAAGGAATTAGTAGGTTGTTGGATGCCTGTACCACAGGTGCCACCGATGTGCGACTATCCTGAAGATTCAGGAATATTTTGCAGATGCCCAGTTATGGGTATTTTATTTTTTTTATGTATCTATTCTGTTAAGCTTTTCTGTTAGTTCAGAATGGGTTTGATTGCTGCAGCCTCTGTAGGGGTGATACAGGTTTCTACCATTCTCTCCACATAAGAAAGAAGCAGAGCTTGCTTGCTTATGTATTTATTTTTGATGTCTGCAATTTAGGGACTCTAATGAAGACCAAAGTGCTGCCAACACAGTATTTGTCTGGCTACTCCATATCCACGTTATTTTAATATCCAAATGCAGACACTTTATTGACCAAAATCATAGCTCTTGAGCAGTGAGGAAGCATTAATGTCAGTAGTAAGTACTCAAATTTCTTTCGCATGTGATAAACTCTTGTTTCATACAAGATCAGGAGCTTAACTTGTATGATGTTTCTTGTAAATTGGGAGATAGCTTTAAAGACTGAATTAACTGTCGTGTGCTTTTTTTTTTGAGTTGGGTGTCTGATTCCCAAGTGTGTCTCAAAATCTCTCCCACATGTATATTAATAGAGAGAGAAACATGTTATTTGATTAGCATTTTATGATATGGGCTTCCTTAACAAAGATCAGTTTATCCACGCAGAAGCGGAGTGTGGTTGTAACATATTCCCGTAAAACAGAGCAATGCATAGTAAAAGATTATAAAGAAATCAACGTGGTGACATGACTAATAGATCATAGTCAAGCTGTGTCATTAAAGTGTGCAAGCAACTGTGTGGAATTAAGTATTTGCTTCTAATATCGGTAAATAATACTGATACAGAAAGTATAGATTGACGTGATAAGATTAATATCAGCTTAGCACTTGCTATCATGTACAAAGCAGGTAAGGTACAAAACCAGATCTTAAAATGGTATCTTAATATTGTTTGCCTATTTTGTCATGATAAAATGCATGATGTGAAAGTACCAACGATATTCAAGTCCCTAATCCACTTTTAAAATGCGTTTTATAAAGGCAGATCCGTCAAACAAACGTGCTGTATCTCAACATGTCAAGTCAGTTGTGGGTGCTGAAGGATTTGGTTTTGGGAAGTCGTGAGTATTGTGAACTCTCATGTAGCGAACAGGAGTTTGTGTTCTGTGTTTTGCTGTATGAGAGCTGCTGTCATAGGACTGTAGAAGTTTACAGTTAGTTGAACAAATGCAGCATTTAGGTTTTGTCTTCAACCAGTGTATGTTTGCCATTTTCAGAACAATGCCAGTTAAATTAAAACACATTTTGTGTGTGTCTTGTTTTTTGTTTTTTTCTTCTCGGATGTTATGCTGCTGACAAGCTTGAATAATTGCAGAGAAGTCAGTAGAATACTGATCAATTACTTATTGTGTAATGAACCGATGCTTAAAAAGAAGATTGACTGTATTGTCCTTGAGCACATAGAGAAAACTCACTACTGGTACTTGTGCAAATAGGACCACCATAATTTAAGATTTGAGGTGATAAGGCAGATGGTTTTTGTGTTGAACTGAATACTGAGATGGGATAAATTTGGAGCAGTCATTTCACCTGGGTATCTCCTCCCCATTGCTCTGTGTCCATGTGTTAGGATGCCCAAATATTTAATGTTCATGAGCTGTATTGTATGCACTAATCTGAAAGCGTTTAGAACAACATCTCTCAAATGTTACACTGGAGCAGGGAGCAAGTGTTTCTTTTCCTGCTTCATTTGTATTTGATTATTCCTGCTTAGATGGAGGATGGGGCAACTCGCTCTGCCCCATCTGGCCAAAGAGCTAGGACAGAGTGGATTTTTTTCAGCAATAAGGGTGTAGAAAATGTGTAACATTTGGTTTTGTTAAAACGTTTCTGGTGTATTTCAGAAGTGTGTGAAAACACTGATAGTTGTTCACCACCTATGTGTTTATACAAATAGCAGTATTTATTTTCTCATGTCCCCTATCCTTTTTTGACTAAATCAGTGTATGGAAGAAGAATGTGTTTAAGTATAATGATGAAAAAAGTCAGTGAAACAAAGGGATTTTTGTTTGGTCTGTGGATGTTACTTTGGGCTAATTGTAGTAACTGCAGGTTCCAGTGTCTAGTAGATTACTAAGGAATACAGGAAGGGAAAATACCATCTGTGTTAATTGTGGTAGGGGATATGTCATAGAAGGTCAGGGATAACAGATCCCTGTTACCTGTTCTTAAAGGAAAGATTGGGTCCTTGCTGAGGTTTAACTCTAACTGGCAACTAAGACCCACGCAGCCACTGGCTCGTTCCATCCCCCACCCCCCGCGGTGGGATGGGGAGAAAAATCAGAAGAGTAAAATTAGAGAAAACTCGCTGGTTGAGAAAAAGACAAGGGAATATCAGAATCCAGCATTTACCCCAGGAGTGGTGTTCTTGAACTGCATGCTGTCGCTGTCTTGGCATGGCAGTACTAGTGGTATCCAAACAAAAATCACTAAAAAGAGACTAATAATGTTGACATAATGTTCACCGCATTGTTAAATTCAGTGGAATAACTGTATTTTTTTACATACATACGCCTGTGAAGAGTGATGGCTTAAAAAAAAAAAAGTACGTTTGTTACAGAGCCAGTGTTGTCAACATGTTGCTTTCATTTAGTAGCTTCCCACTACAGGTATTCAACACCAACCTGCTTGACACCAGCTATGAACTTTGAGTTGATTACCTGTCACATTGGGAAGGATCAGTCTTGCCAGAGTCATCCTGGAAAAGAAAAATGCGTGCAATAGTTCTAGCACCTGTTGGTGTCTTGTATCAGAGCACGGTGTACTGCCAGAAAAACTAGAATTAAAAAATGGGAGGGGAAAAACCCTGCAAACATCTCCCCACCTAAAATTGTTTATTCTTACTCAGTGGTTCCTTAAAAATGTGCCAGGATCTTTGAGCACATTTATTTGCATGTGTTTTGTGTTTTCAATGTCATGTACAGCTGTTTTCAGAATGCATTGAGTTAACAAATCCTTTATGCTGTTGCTCTGCCCATGCTGTTTGCATCTTGATTTGCAGCTCATCAAACTATAAAGGACGCAAGGATAGGACAAGATAGAGGATTTTCCTCCTCATTTGACCATCATTTCAGAGGGTAAATTTAAATTCTGACTTAAAATGTAGTTCTGTAAATCTGAGATACATAATGACTTTCATTTTCTTTGTAATTCTTGATGAATATGAGGTTATAATAAGAAATTATTAAAAACAGCCGATGGAAAAATAAGGATTTGTAGTTGGTTGGAGTGTTTGGTTTTTGAGAGAGTCTTTACACTCTGGATTGAATGAATATTTTCTGAATTGCTTGTTTTATAGAACCAAAATTTTATTTCTTGTGTAGATGTGTGAGCCTAAGTGATGCTCTGCTTGCATGAAAACAGGTGATTAAAGCCATTCAGTTATAAACTAGTGTGTTAAAACCTTTGAGGACACAATGTGTGGTTTCATTTGGAATTTGGTTCCCTGGCTGATTTCTGTCCTTAAAAAGAGAGCAGCTCGACTGTGCAGTGCTGTGTTTAAAGCCTGCACAAAAATGCTGCAAGTATGGTGACTGATAAGGCAAGTGCAGTGAATATTGCCCTTTCAAAATGCCTTGAGAGTCCTCCAAACAATCAAATTATCTTAGCTTGACATTAAAGTGACCCTTGAATTAGTGAAGAGACATTTGAGAAATATTCTTACAGAACTGACATGCAATGCAGAGATAAATTTATCTATCCATACCACTCCCCCCCAAAAAAAACCCCAAACAAACAAAAAACCAACCAACCAAAACCAAACCAAATCTGTAAAGGAATAAAAAAAATATATTTGGACATTACTTGGTCATTGTCCCTCTTAAGAGTAGGATGGATAGATAAAGCACTACTGACATATATTTGTTCAAATTCTTAATTGCCTGCCTGATGGAGATGACTTCTCAGAAGGATTTGAAAGATCTTTCTAGGTTTCTTCTTTCCAGGTTATTTATCTCTCTGGTTACCCAGCCTTACTTATGCTAAGTCTTGCTCCTTTATCACCTGCTTTCCAGTTAACCCCCTGAGGATTTTATTCCTCTTTCTTTTGACAACAACCTTTCACAGATATAAAGTCTCTTACCACTTCTCTATCTTCTTTTATTCAAGGTTAACAATCCCAATTCTTTTCAGCCATGCCTTTTAGGCTGTTTCTTGTGGTTTCCATCTAGACTCCTTAAATGTTCTATTTCTGCACAAAATTGGATGCAATACTCTAGACTGAAGGTAATAAAGGGAATCATCTCACATGTGAGGCTTATTCTTGAACATACTGGTTGTGTTTTGCCTGTTTGCAGATGTGGTATCATTTAGACACTAGTTTGTCTACTTTTTGAGAAAGATGCACAGTATCTTGTGAAGTTCCTAAAGGCATTTCTGGGTATGTGCTAATTGGGACCTTCTAGACAGTCTGGTTAAGAACTTGCAAGTGATGATGTACTTGCTTTATTTATGCTCTTACTTGTCTATATATAAATTTTCTTAATTGTATATGTATTTTTGTTAATTGAGGGTGGTAACATAAGAATCCCTTCTTGGAGCTTGTGTGGTAAACTTTTCTAGACATAATTCTAGGCTTTGATGTTTCAAGCTCATCCTTTTTTAATATTGAAAGAGTTTTGCAGATAAGTGTTTTATTACATACAATACATCATGTTTTGGAGTGAAATAGATCATTATATAGAGATAGAATCATAAAATCATTTAGGTTGGAAAAGACCTTTAAGATCATTGAGTCCAACCTAACACGAGGTACCTAACACTGCCAAGCCATGAGCAGACAGTTTCTCCAGAAGAATACTGTGGGAAAAGGTGTGAAAGGCTTTACTAAAGCCTAGGTAAACAGATGCATGGTTTTATTTCGACTTTCCTTAAAGAGAATTCCAATCTGGTGTCTTCTGCTCTACTGGCAATCAGCTAAGAAATGTGAAAGCTGGTGTTACAACTGATGACAAACGTGTTTATGTGCCTCTGTTAAATGTTTGTGTTGGTTAATAGCTACCTGAATCCTCTAAGAAATGCTACTCATCTGTGTGATGCTCTGAGTAATGGGTTGTGATTTCTGGGCATTGAGGAGTGCTCGCTTAGCTGAATGGCTCCCTTGGCTGCGCAGCTGAGGCTCAGAAGAGTGCTAGCCCAAGAGAGGGGTGTCCTGCAGTTGACTGTCACCGAGAGGTGCTAACGATCTAACAAAGCCAGCAAGCTGCTATGCTTAATACAGTTACCATTTGTGCTGTAGGTTGGACTTTAATTAAATTTCTTAATTAGGCTAAAATCCAGTAAAACTAGAAATGGTAATTAGCAGGAGCCAGGTTGGGGACAACTGTGTTTTGACTTGTTACCCTGCCTTTGTAGTTTAGGCCGGATCAGAGTTGTATAAAAATTCTTGTATCTGCTCATATTGTTTGTCAAAACTAAATTACTTGTTCAGGTTGTTCTAATCCTGGCCTCATTTTGGAGACCATCAATTATTAAAAAAAATCACCCCTACGAATATAGTATGTTACATAAATATATTTTTAGTGCTATATAAGAACAGAATGTTATGTATCAACTCTTTACATGGATTCCTGTTGATCAACGTATTCATACTATCGATTCATTAAGTGTCTATTTCTGTCTTAAGAATCTGTACTGCTGCTCTTGAATCAGGACCTCAGGTCTGAAAGTTCAGTCATCAATTTTCTCAATTTCAACAATTTCTTATTGGGATGCTGTAATAATACCTGCATTTTTTTTTTTTTTAATACTCTGCTCCTTAACAAGAATGATTGGAGATATTCTTCAGGTTACAACACATTTCCAAAGAGCGGTTTAAGGGGGCTTCCCTGTTATTCCGTGCCTCCAGCCTTTGGAATTACAGCAGACTGCACTAAAATTTCCAAATACAATTACCAAGTTTCATGGAACCTAGAATAAACAAGTAGTGTATGCATAGGAGAATCTAGTTCTGTGTGCATAAAGCATGTTCTCCTCCCTCTGCAAACATGCTGATGACTTGCTTGTAGCAGTACTGTCACATTTTATAAACATCAAAACAAAAAGGGAAGGGATAATTTATCCTATTGTAGAGCAGCCAGAGGATGCTGAGGAATAAAGTAATGGCTTACTTTCTGTTACCTTCTGGGTGAAATAGTACCACTAAATATCAATTGTCTTATAGGCAAATTTTATTTTCTCCCCAAATGTTGGCTTAGTATTTAAAACTTGATTGTAATTAGGTGGCTAAGTCACACCATATTGTATCTAGTAAACCTTAATCAAGTTATTTTTTAAAAATTTTGAAAACAATTTCTCCTTTGTGTTTCAAGTATTCAGTGGTCTGAAATTAATGAACTTTGAACCCGTCACATTTTAAATACAGTAACATTTCATACTTAGCAACATTCCAGTATAAAATTTAATTGAATATTGTTTGGTTTGCAACAGCTTTTATGCTTTCAGCAAATAAATTGCCATAGTTAAAGAATATTGTGAAGAATCCCACAAGGATTTTAAAAAGCTTCGAGGTGAATGTTGGCTGTACCGTGACAGAAGAAATTCAGTGCAGGTTTGCTCAAGGTGGTACATGTGGAAATGAAGAATTGCAATGTCTGCCAAATTTTAATTTATTATGGATACATAGAACCTAGTGGACAGCTTACTTAAAAGCCTTTGGCCCCTGCTGAACCAAAAAGAACAACCCCAGCACCCTGCCCCATTAGGCGATAGGCACAGAGGGTGGTAATTAGCACTCTGATGCCCTCACTACCGCATAAATGGTAGAGTCCCCAGTATTAGTCCTCTGTAGGCTTACCTTTTAACAAAGGAAATCTGTGCCAGAACTACACGTGCAAAGTATACATCTATCCATTTTAACCCCTTTAAGGACTTCTAAATAACACAATATTAAAAATGTTATGTTTTCCTGGTTTAGAGAGCAGCTGCGTAAAAACTGCCATGTTGGTAAACAATTTAGCTTAGATCCATGTATGTGTATATTTTATATATATTTATATATATTTGTAAAATATATAACCTATGTAGAAAAGGACTGAATATAAGCCAGCTGAATTGCATCTAAGGACTACATCCCTTTTACATGGCTGCTTCAATATAGTTTATCAGCAACATGCGCACTTCTGCTGATGGTTGCACTTTCCTTGACTTTATTGTTCCATTGTCCCTAATAAATATGGATACTTTGCAGTAGCATGAATATGTTAGTTCTCTTTTTCTAATATCTTTGCTGACTCAAGCAGCAGTCTATTTCATCTGAAACTTTATTTACTGGCAGGTGTTTATATAAATACAGAGTAATAAAAGCGTGGTATAAAGCCAAATGATTTATCAAATGTGGGAAAACCAGAGGAAAAACAATGAACAAACCTGAAAACAAAGAACTTCTCAGAACATTTCTGTTTGGCATTCTAGTTACAGATAGTAATACAATGCACTTTTTTTTTTTTTTTTTTAAAAAAAAGCTCATTATGCTTTTTTTTAAAGGTAGTGTTATAGAGAAGGTGAAAAATAAATTAATATTTTTGCCTCTGTCAGGAAAACAGATCCAGTCATCGTTAGTATTGCAGAAAATGTTATTGAGATAAACTATCTTAACTGAATTGTGAATAAAAAATATTTGGTACAATGCATTTGGTATTTGACTTAATATTTCCTGACATGATGTTAGAAGAATATTAATTTAAAAATTAGAAGCAGGTTTGTGTCTGTGCCTGGTCCCCACACTTATGTTCCTGAAAGGTGGATATTTTGCACATCTGTATAAACAGATCTGTGAGCTGCCAAATGCAGGAAAACCCACCTCGCTCAGGGTCTGTCCCCTGTGCCCCTCGGGCTCGCTCCTCCCCGTGTCACCACTATGGAGCGTGGCTGTTTTACTGGGATGTCGCACGTTCCAGCTCAAGTTCCTCCTGACCTTTGTGAACACCAGCATCATGCTTTGGTGGGGTCACTGTGGTGGGGCATTACACAGCCCAGAAATGGACTTTTCCTGCCAAATCTGGAGCCATTTCTCAATAGCGTGTAATGACAGGATCCTACTTGGTCTAGAGCATATGTGGTACTGTGTGTATGTAAATTTATATATAGAGAGAGTATAAAGATCTGTGTGGAGAGGAAGGAAAAAGGATTTCAGACACCAGGCTTTGTGTTTCTACGTTTAATTTATTTACTTAGTGGAACAAGGTGAGTTTCTCTAATGCACCTTGAGAAGACTGTGGCAGCTGTATTCTTAAGACAGTCAGATTTTCACAGCTGGTATTTCCAGTTCCTGCTAGGGAAGCTAGTAGCTGAACTTCATGATATCAAAATGAAGGTAAAGCTGCATTAAAATATAACTCACTGGATTTCTACCTCTCCATTCCTTAATGACCAAAATTGTTCCAAAATGACTAAAAACATATCTTCCTCAATCCTTGTTTGTAGATGCTTACTCCTCAAGAAAGGCCAGTAACTCTTCATACTGACAAGGCAATGTTTGCAGGCAGGAGCACTCACCTCGCTTTTGTTAAATCCAGCTGATGTCAGTGGAAGAGTTAGACAAGGTCTTGGGCATGTAGTCTTTTAATCAGGTCTGAAACACAGGAAGCAATCTTCAAAGGCCAGCTTATGCTGAGCTAAGAAGACTTGTTCTGATTTTAATTAGATATATATCAGCCAGAACCTCTCTAGAAGAAAAGGTATTTAGTACTCATGGCATACAAAGGATATTAATGTGATGAGGCAGATGGAAAGAAGCGCTGAGGTATTTGTCCCCAATGGGAAAGAGAGCGAGTTCATTCTCTGTAGAACTTGAAGGTGTGAGAGAAGATGAGGCAGAGTATAATCCAGTATGTTAAAAGAGGAAACCAAACCAAAAAAACCCCACAAAACACCCCCCCCCCAAAAAAACAAAACAAAACAAAAAACAACAAAACAAACAACCCAAAACAAAACCCCTGTATTGAGTTTGCAGTTTTGGTATCTAATAGTCTTAGACCTTTTCTTTATATATGGGAGATGTGGCTTTGCTGCTGCTATTGAATTAAAGAACCACCAAAAATGTCGAAGTCTTTGCTCTTTCTGGACATAGCAGTAACTCAAACAGGGCTTGTAGTGTTCTAGTCTTAGGGACCGAGAATCCTGTGGTAGAGAAGTTGCACTTATCAACATATATTGATTACCTGTTTTAAGAAGCATCACTAGCTCTGCACCTCTGGATACCTGAATTCTCTTTGACTGGTAGATGCATGTTCAGTAATAGTTGTAAAATTCTATATGACCTGTTGTGAAGTGTGCAACTGTCAGACATGAAATCCTCGTGGTAGAGACATCTGAAAAATTCAGTTTGGTAAATAACTGGGCTGGAATTAATGGAGAACTAGAATTTAAGAGCCAGCATGCTTACACATGGCAGCATCTCTGCAGCACCCCCTTGGCGAAATGGCTGGCGAAGGGTGTTGCTCCATTGCTGACTAATTGTTCTGTAAAGGTGAGTACCTGAAGAGCATTGCGATTGATATTTTTTTTTTTTTTTCTTTTTTCCCCTCCCATCCCCCATTACTATGATTTTAATTGGAAGCAGCTCTCTGTTCATGTAAAAATTGTGTGAAGTCCTTTACTGAAAGATAGTGATGTCTTTGTATCAAACAGTGCCTGTTTCAAACTGTTACGCTTGTCTTTGTTTAACTGGACTTGCTGAGGTTTCTGGGAGAATACAACTTCTATCGTCTCCTCCTGTGAATCACTTTAACATGCTGTCTCTGAGCAGAAAAATATCCCTTTTATGAGTAGGTGGAATAATATGCTAGCTGAATTCTAGTATTTATTAAATGTTAAGTCTTTTTCAAAATCTGGAAGAGAGCACTGAGAAGAATTTGCAGATGTACATACATGTGTCATTTTTATGATCATTATGAAGTCTTTATTGAGCACACAGGATCTGTGCCCTTCATAGCTGCTATGTAACTCTGAGAAATGTAGATTTTTGTAACCTTGCTGTTGGAATTGAAGCATTTACTATTTACTACAAACCTAACATTAGTGAGGTTGCCCAATTTGTGTCTTGGCAGAGCGAATTGATTCTGTTAGATATGGGAAGCAGAGGTTTCCTTCCCAGGCAGGGTTAGGTGCTGAGCTGCGGTCCAAGCACACACGGCTGGGCTGCCCTGAGACCTTTTCACAACTGGTTGCTGAATCATTGGGTGACCTTGAGTAAACCTCTTCCCTTGGCGTACGCTGCGTGCAAAGGAGAAGTACTAGCAATGACCTGTGTAGTTATCTGTGGATGGGAAGTTCTGTGAAACTGCAGATTTGATGTAAATTATTTGTTTTGTTTCATGTTCTATTAGCCTTACAATAGGCACTGTGTGTAGGTAATAAAAAGGAAGATGGGGTAAATGTGCCTAGAGACAGACGGGAGGGAACTGGGATGGAGAGTTGATAACTTCTTTGTAGATGGGGTGTTGAATGAATCTTTGGCTTCCTTGATTTTTAGATTATATGCTAGTTGATCCTGCAACATTGTTTCAAAGTTATCAAGAGGGCTGTCTTTTTAAAAGCAAAAATAAGAATAAGAAAAGCTAGTGCTCAAATTTAAAAATCAAATTTCACCCAACTTAATGTTATTTCTAAATTGACCAGGTTTGGCTTTTTATATGCATACATGTCTGTGGTTAGGAATGTACATCTCGCAGACTTAGAAAAAGATAGTAGGGTTATGATGAACTGTCTCTGTAATGGGTCTTTGACATTTTATCTACCCTCTCTTGACAGATAATTTTATCCTGCTGAGACAGAATATATTCTATCTTTCCAAATCTTTGACCTGTTTCAGATAGCTACTGTTCTTCCTCCCCCCCCGCCCCCAACTGTCAAAAAAAAATACTGGGTTACAAGGGTTTGTAAAAAGAGCAATCCCTAAAGCCAGGAATTTGTCTCAAATTAGTGGAAAAGTTTAAGGGAAATACTACGAGATCTTGCAAGATCTTTGTAATTTTGTAAAGCAGAAGCTTATACTTTCCCAGTTGTTCACACGAAACCATCTTCCAACTGGCAAAGATCCTTGGGATAGCACTTGGCTCTCACTTTGGTTGGAATTTTAAATGTACTAATTTCAAATTTCTCTTATTGAACAGCATATTTTAAGACTGCTGGTACTGCTAAGGATCTGGCTTTTAAAAGGAAGGACTGCCATAGAGCTGCAAGAAAAGCTTTGTGAATAGTTTGTGAAAACCTCTGAAAAATAAAACCACATACCATGAAGCAGGTATCACTTTTGTGACACAGTGCAGATTTCTTGGGAGTATACAAGGGAATTTAAAGAGAGTGTTATTATTTGTCACGGTAGGCACGTGGCAGTTTCCAAACTCATGCTAAATGCTGATGTGAAAATTTCGTACTTTTTAATTAAAATGATATCAATTAAGCTAAATGAGTAAATTCTAGCCTTTGTGTAAGAGGTTTTCAGGGTTAAGATACAGGAAACAGACTTCACATTGTTCAGACTTAGAAATCTGGTTGCGTCTGTAGAGGACCACCCGTATGTATTTGCTCGTACCCATATAAATGCTAAATGAGTGTCATACATATTTATATACTGCATGAACTGCTGAGGCAAAACAGCAAATAAACAAGCCATATGTGAGAGATACTAAAAGGCCTGAATAGCCTAATAAATATTGCATTAGACTTAAGTTTAATAAATACTAGGCCCTGAGGAACACCAGTGGAAAAAATGGAGTTCTTTTGGGAAGCCGAAACCTTTGCTTTTCCATTGTGTGAAGGACTTTGGACATACATATATGTGTAATTGCCTAATCAGTGACAGATGGATGAAGAATCCTTATTCAGGTTCTAAAAGTACAAAATCTTTAATATCTGAAGTAGTGAGGAAGAGAGTTAGTCCATAAGGAAGTTTATATTCCCTTTGAGGGCCAGTCTAACTGGTGATCTTACATCAGCAATCATGGTCACTCTGATAATGCAGTACTGAGTGCTGCGCGTGGGAGTAGGGAGGAGAAATAGTGTTGTAAACCTTCATTGCTCCAGACTACGTCTTTGAGTAAGCTGTGTAAGAGCAAGACAAAATAGCTTCAATTGCTGGGTCAGTGCACGACATGGAAAATGATTTTCAGCAGCTTGAAATTGATCTGGAAACAAACTACCACCAATAGAGAGGAATGACACAACATCTCCCTTCGTTCTTACCCCATTCAAGCGGCGAGCCCGTAGGCTCTGTGCGGGCTGAACTGGCGCAGCACCAAACCTGCAGAGCAAGAGGCGTCAAGTCAAGGAATGGGTTGCATAGAACTGTTTTTGAAGCCTGTGTGTGGCTGAAAACTCCCCCTGGATCTGTTTATCAGGCAGAAAAAACTGTATGGAAAGTGTGTTGAAGCGCATTAATTTGTTCTTAAACACCAGTGATTTTACTCAAGAACTTTTAAGACTGTATAAATAAAAGAATATTCCAGCAATTTTCTTAATGCACTCAACACTGCTCCTACTGAAGTGCTAAACCCACCAATTTTAATTTTTCCTGTAGATGATGTAGTATGTATGGTTGTATAATACTTTGACATTCCTGTCTCTCTTGCATTTATATACATCCTATGGCAGCATAAACATTAATGTTACACATGTAAAAAGATAGTCTATTTTTGTTAGGTCTGAGAAGCCTAAAACCTGTTAGTTGTATGGAACCTATCTAGAAGCTCATGTGGTGTGAGAGGAGGAGTCTCGCAGGGGAGAGCGAGAGGAAGCAGGTTGGCTCCTTTGACAGACTTGGGAACAAAAAGAGCCCACAAACTTATGTAAACAGGCTGAGAGGTGTCACCGGCCTCAGCCTCTGGCAAGGAAATCTGAGTTGGGGAAAACATTCTATACTGAGGTGTTGTGGTGTGGTTTTTTTTTTTTTTAATGTATAAAAAGACTGGTTGGTTCTTGGTGTGAATGAGGCTGTGTAGTCTCTGGCCATGCTCACTGAAAGCTTACTGAATCTGTCTTTTAAAAACATTAACATGCTTGATATTCAATGAATACAGAATGTTATTTAAAACTTTATTAGTTAATTATTGCTAGTCTTTAAGGGCATAATTTCACATGAATAACTCTCCCCCACTCAATTACTACTTCATCCTGGTCATCTCAGTTACCAAGAAAGTTTTTGTGTATCTTTGTTACATAGTGCTTATGTGCAATAGAGAATATAGATTTGCCTACTTTTGCACACTGTCCTGCAGTTCACACACTATATTTGTCACATAAATTAATTATGGTATTTACTATCTTTTATTTTCCAAGTCTGTTTTATGATGACAAGCAGGTCATACTCATGTTCTTCTGAAACATCTGCTCAAGTATTCATTTTGTTTCCTATTAAAAAAAAAAAAAAAAGAGAGAGAGAAAGAATAGGAAGATTTTTCTTTGTATTGACAATATAATTAAAACAACAAGGTGGCAGGAACGATATCAATTCCTATGAAAGCACTGTTGCGTGATGCACTGCCTACCAGCCATTTGTAGGCACTCCATCTGGGAATTGTGGCATACTAATCTGCAGGAAGGCAATATAGAACAACACAAAACCACACTTCAGTTGTTGATCTATTTTTGGTAGTCCACCATTGCTGAAAGAATTTTAAAGGAATACCAAGGAGTGACTTGCTAATGGGGATGCCAAGACAGAAAGCTATCATGTAGAGGAGGCAGGAAAGTGAGTGACTACTTTTATGTCTGTCATTGTTTCTAGTATCCAAATAAAAATTTTGTGTTATGTCCACCAAAGACACATTTTGCAATAAAACAGATTAAAACAGATCAGGGAAGTTTCCATCAGTATTCCTGGTAGTCATCAAAGAAGTATTTGTAGGCAAGAACTTGCTGCTTATCATGTCTTTGATTTCTGCTATATCAACTTCGAAGTTGGTATTAAAAATAAGAAGTAGGAAAAAGTTCCCAAAATCATTCTGCCCTCTTTAAGTTTGTTCACTATATAAAGGATGGAGATGGTGGTTGCACACTCTGCAAAGTGTATGTTGCTGAGGATATGTAGAATGGTCTATAAATGTCACATCACAGTACTTTCTTGCTGATAAGCCTTCCTGTTGAAAGGAGATGCCTCTGTGGCATGATCTGTGCTTTTTCTACCTTTTTCTACCTTTAAACTAGGTTCAAGGGGGGAAAGGGATATAACCACGCTAGCTGGAGAGGAGCCTAAGCATAACAAGCCAATGTTGGGGGTGAAATCTATGGCCCAGCTCAAGTGCACCTACACCAATGCACGTAGCATGGGGAATAAACAAGAGGGGTTGGAAACAAGTGTGCACCTGCAAGGCTATGAACTTATTGGCATTACAGACATGAGGTGGGATAGCTGCTATGACTGGCGTGTTGGCATGGAAGGGTGCAAG
>VXBL01009325.1:9645-23710 GCA_013400195.1 Aramus guarauna
CAGTGTTGCATTGCATTTTTCCCACTCTATAACTGAACCATTTACATTTGAATTAGTGCCATATTTTCAAAGCCTCTTGAAATGGGTGAGCCAGGCAAGGAAAACATGCACAACGGTTATCCATCCAAATCTAGACAATTCTAAATTAAATGAATTGTTCATTTTATTGTGAAATTCTTATTAGGCATGTAGCATTCCGATACAGACATAGTCATGCCTCTTGACTCATGCTATGTGGGACATATTATGTTAGGTCCTGGGTCCTGCTGAGCCAGGCCCAACACTTAGGCTCACATCCTGGCCTGACCTAAGCCTGTCTCCATCCCCATGGCCCTGCCCTGCCATCCTGGGGCTGTATCTGACCCTGGTTACCCTCACTGGTTCTGATCCTGACCCCCACTCATGGGCTGATAGCCTATCCCAGCCAGAACAGAGCCCCATCCCCACAGAGGTGCCTGGTGTCCTTGGTTTGGGGCTGCTCCCAGCTGCCCCCACAGCCTGCCCTGCTCCCTCATTGGGGGCAGTGGGACAGGCCCTGGCTGGCAAGACCCCTGCCCTGCCAGCTGTTGTGGTTTAGCCCCAGCTGGCAGCTGAGCACCAGGCAGCGCAGCTGCTAGCTCGCTCCCCCCCACTCCCCCTGTGGGATGGGGAGGAGAATGGGAAGGAAAAGGCAAAACTTTGTTGGTTGGGATAAGGACAGTTTACTGGGATAGCAAAGGGAGAGGGAAAACAAAACCAGTACTTAACAGAATACACAAAACTGGTGATACACAATGCAGTTTCTCAACCAACGGTACAACTCAGACCTGTCCTGAAGCCAGACCATCCCTGGGCCACGTGTCCTGGAGCTGCTATTACCCTTCCCTGACTAGCCCCCCTTTTATACTGAGCATGATGTTACACGGTATGGAATACCCCTTTGGCTAGTTTCGGTCACCTGTCCTGGCTGTGTCCCCTCCCAACTCCTTGTGCACCCCTAGCCATCCTGCTGGCAGGGCAGTGTGAGAAGCAGAAAAGACCTTGGCTCTGTGTAAGCACTGCTCAACAACAACAGGTCCATATAACAAAATAATCTCTATATTATCAACGCTGTTTCCAGCAGAAATCCAAAACATAGCCCCATACTAGCTACTATGAAGAAAATTAACCCTCTCTGCTGAAACCAGGACACCAGCCCAAACCAATACCCTTGGCACCTGGTCCCCACAAAGCCACCAGCATTGCAGTGCCCTGACACTTATAGAGAAATACCTTGCAACTCTCCTGAGTTTGTTAAAGCACTAGGGCACCATCCAAGCACCCTGGCTTTCCCAGGACCCATGTCACTTACAAACACATAGATATTGTGTATCATGCTGCAGGATCAAACTCTCTGCAGTTGTCTTTACCCTTTACATGGTGCAAATTTGCAGCATGATTAGCATAGGAGTCTGAAAAATATGTTTTAAAGGGGAGAACAGCAGGAAGGAAGGAGGTGGGGAGGACACCTTTAAATCTTGCTTCCAACATAATCTAAACTTGGGGTAAATAGATTAGCATACAGATTGAAGGGTCTGCAAAGAAGTAATGAAAAATGCTCAGTCTCTAGGAGGAACTAATTCTCAGGTGGTTCCACAATCAACCATGCAGTAGTTTTCCCAAGAAGACTAGACTAGTCTTTTCTAGACTTTTTAGCCTTATTTATTCATCTCACAAACTGGACTTGTGAATTTGGAATAATTAAGGAAATGCTTTGGACTACAAAGTGTTGCACAAATCAAGCACTAAGTCACTGAAACAAAGATTGAAGGCAGCAATTTCAAAAAGTAGAAAGAAAAGCCAGAAATAAAAAGGAATATTGTTTTCATCTGAACTAGATCTTGCAGGCTGTGATTCACTTGCACAACTCAAAGCACACATTTTAACCGAATCTACCAGTCAGCTGAATTACAGTACTCATACACATGCATCAGGGCCTTGATAAACAGCTCAGACTCAAAATCTTCATGTATATAACACAACACATGTAGGAAACTATGCAAACCATCACCTCTTCCTCCTCAAAAAAAAAAAAAAAAAAAAGGAAGAGAAGGAGGGGAAGTTATGCTTTAGTATTTCTAAGCACTTAAAGCCAAATTGATGCTTCAAATGCACATTTGCTAAAGTTTAATGTCATGGAATCAGAGTAATACCATTTAAATCAGCTTAAGGAAACTTGATTCATGGGCCATTTTGTCCAAATAAAAGTACTCCAAACAGGATCCAGCTTCTGCTGGAAGCTAAAGGATGTTTTGGATATGTTGGTTAGGATGTACTTTCATGCTCAGCAGAAGTATAGGAGAACTATTATGTAAAACTAGCCCGTTGTTTTTCAGTTTGCAACTTCTATTATAATGCACACTGGCTTTCAATAGGTATAGCCTAAAATATTTTGCTTAACTAAAAAATAACTTGAACACTGTGACATCAAATCTTCTCTCAGATATCATCGAGTTGATGTTCTGCTTATGCAATAGAGAATAAAGGAAGGTACAAATGAGAGGACAGAGAAGAATTACCTACAGGAAAACTCATTTGTGCCAAATTAATTTTTAAGGGGAATTTAGGGGCACATTTTTGCAGGCAAAACAAGTATGGAATCATCCCTGAAAAAATAAGTTATATAAGGAGAAATCTTGAACTCTCTTTCCTCCAAGAAATGCCTCTGGAAGGTTCACAAAATCTCATGCCTGTGTGCTACATCAGACAGTTGTCACTCTACAATACCAATTGTAACCATCAGTAGCAGTGGATTCATGCTAATCTGAATCAAAAGTACCAGCATAAATAAAAACTGCCCTCATTTATCTTAAATAATATGTCAGGAAAAGAACCAACAATACAAAGTGCCTTTTAGAATTGTGTTATAATACGTGCCATTTCAGTTTAACTGAGTCTGACATTCAGTCTTTTAGTGGCTTGAGTTCTCTTATTTCTATCATTAAAAGAAAAAGAAAAACAAATATATACCATAAATGTCTGGATCCACAATTGGGCCACTACCTGTGCATAGAGGAAAAAAAAAAAACAAAACACAGAAAGAAAAAGCCTTTGTAAATAGATTGCAAATGCTGGAATAATAAGAGTTTGTTTAGTATTTTTTTAAGAGCTTACATGTTATTTGCAATAGCAATGGTCAGTACCTACACAGCTGCAAAGCAACATCAATATAGTGCACTATAATTTACAATTATTTTAGTTATCCCAAATGTTAACACTTTGCTTCATGTGAAACAGATAATATATAGGGCATTTGCTCTAATAAAAGCAGGCATATTTACCAAATGGGCAAAATTCTGCTCTCTGCTTCTAATGTATATATGGAATAAATGCAACAGTAACTATTCTTGTTGAAAATCAGTGGTAAAATTCTCCCTGGCATTAAGTGGAAGCAGACTTCAGTGGGAGTTACTGACTTTTACCCGGTCAAAAAATTTGCAGTTAAATCACTGAGAGAGCAAACTGGTTTAGAGCTGCAGCATTGTGGCAAATTAAAGGCTAGAGGATGCTGTTAGAGGATGCTCCCAAAAAGCCAGCTGCACACCTGAGCCACAGACAGAACTTTTATTGAAAGAATAAGATTTCCCATATGCAAAGAAACTAGAGAAGACAGCCTTTACACAAGTAAAGTGGATACCTGTCAAGTATATACTTTTCTAAATTTTAGTAAAATTCCAGTTCCAGTTTGCAGCTTTTTCCAAATACTGCACATATGTAAGGCTAAGCACACATGTGAGTATAACACACATTGAAATTATTAGTATACTATTAGTCTATTCATGCTTTGAAAGATATTTGTGTTATACTTCAACGTGCCCATTCATCCTGGTCTATAATGTATTTATAGCATGCCTTATCTAGTATATTCACTCTTTTTTGTTGTTGGCTTGGTAATAAAATTAATAGATAGTTAAAACCTCTAAAGATGACTCAAACTTCAAAAAGCACAATTCTGTTTATAGTACCATACAGTAATTCCATATCAGTGACATTACACTGGCATAAAGCCATTGTGAAGCATGACCAAAACATGCTTATTTCAAAAGCATGAGAATCTGTGCTGAAAATATAAAATAAGAATTGAAACCTATTTGCAAAATGGCAGCAGATAATTAGGTTAATTTTTAAATGCATTTGAAGATATTCTAGTACCCAGAGATAAAGATTAAGAGACCCCATGAGAATAGTCATGTCAGTCTGCAGAAATAAATAACAAGTGAAATAAGTGTGTACTCAAGCAAGTTCTGACTAGGGTTTTTTTGTCCATAAACCTTCATGGATTCAGTTTTTCCAGTATAAAACATTCAGCTGATGAAAGAACCAGTTTACCTACTGTATGAGTCCTACTTCTCATAATCTGAAGAAAAAAATCAAAACATCCTAGGCCTTTACTCCTGAGTTAAATGACAACATTTTTATTACTGTTTACTGGAAATGGGATAAAGTAATCAGATTGGTTTAACCTGTAATTCCTGCTAGGGGCATATAAACCAGGAAGTCATCTCTTCCATTCAAATACCTTTTATATAACTAAATACTTCACTTGAAATAAAACATCGAGAAGTTGGACCAACCCCAAATTTCTATGTAGCATTCCCTATATGAAAATATTATCAAAACATTGGTTGAATCTATTTTAACATGAAACTTTACTGCAGTAATTTTGCATGTTTACATGCAATTATTTTTAACGCAAAGAACAGCATTGTTGTTTTGGTCCCTGTTAGAACAGGTTGTTGTGCAAATAAAATATTACAGATATATCCTATTCACTCATCTTTATAAACTGTCTCAACTACATTTGGTTTGCTTGCTTCTTTCTTTCTAAATTTGACATTTTCAAAACAAAGCAGCAGCAAAAGCCTCAACCCAGAAAAATACTTATGCAACACAGTCACGTGTTATTATGCCAAACCAGCAGGATGCTACTTCTAAGGCATATCTAACATATTATTATACTATGACAAGATACTACATGCCTTGAATTCCTTCAGCTGAATTTTAGAGTAGAAGGCTGGTAGATGAATGATTTTACTTAAAAATAGTTATTATTGGTAAAAATCTCTCCAGCACTCATTAGCTGTTATGGATCAATTATGGAAACAGCCTCTGGAATAAAACACAGCTGTTTATTGTTTAGTATTTGCTGCAACATAGCATCAAATAGTCAAATTATCCTCAGCAAGAACAGCTTCACTGGAATCCATGAATATTAGCAGATTAAAACTAGGTAAAAATCTAGCTAACAGAATGTGAAATTTGTTTCCCCAGACCTTATCATTTTAAACAAACTTTTAATTTATAACATTAACTGTGATATCATTAACTTGACCCAAATCCCACTGTGGTACATAATTTCCTCTCCTTTATGCTTGCATTCTCCGTCCCTCGAAAAATGTTCTGTAAGTAGCATGCTGGAAGCTGAGAGCATCTTAGCACAAATCCTTTCTTTGTCATGCTTGATGCAACTTTGAAAGTAGGCTGTTGATGATACAACATGCTTCAGACTTTGTTGTATTTATTTTAAATAGACATATAGTTTATAGGTGAATGTTTTTTAATTTTCTTTTGGTTTTATCTTCAGTGCATTTCCCTGTAAGTGATTTAATAACCAGAGAATCAGTTCAAAGCTCAGTCAGGATACCACTCCCCATGAAACATCAGGGCTGGTATTTAATTCAGTCATGAAGGCACGGAAATGAACATAATACCAGAGCATGGGCCTAATCTTTATGCTTCATTGTATGATATGTGGGCCAAAAGGAGATACTACACTGTAACAGCAGTGCTGAAAAAGCCTGAAAGATCTGAAAAAACAAGATCTGAAAAAAGTCTGAAAGATCCTGGCAGTGCTTTAAATAGTAATAGTTATAGTAAAAAAAAAAAANAAAAAAAAAAAAGTAATACAATGCAGAGGATGCTAGTTTTTAACATTTACTTTTATGTCAGCTTCAATGGAGGAGACAACAATGTTGTGGAATATTCTAAAGCTCAGTACCATAAGTCTTACAGGAAAAAATTCCACTAATAAAAACAACATTGAGGAGGCTAACTAGATAAGTCATTTCCCCTGCTGTTAATTTTTAAGACTGGTTTGGTGCCATCCCCTACACATAAACTGATTTCTAATACAGTTACATCCTGTCTGTATGTAGTCCGGTTTCAACACAGCATAGATTATCTTGGAGATTTATAATGCATATGTTTATAAAAATGAAGGAACAAATAAATAATGCTGTCTTTCTAATTGGGTGCATACCTTTAATTTAAAATGCCACAACTGGGAAATTTTCAGCTTACAGGGGACAAGCATAAAAGAAAAATGGAACATTAAAAGAAAAAAAAATTATAAATACATCTAAATGTATTAGAGGAATTGTTATTCTGTTAAGAAAATGAAGCCAAATTCATATTAAATAATCAGAGTACAAGAGAACTTCCATTGTACACAGAATATCTATGAGGTGAACTGTTTTACTGAACTGTTATAATGTAGTATTAAAGGATGCCAGTAGCTGAAACCAAGACCTGTTTCTGTAATGAGTCTATTTAAGGAAGGACTGTAGAGAAAAACAAAGAGAGGAACTACTAAGAACAGCAGGAGAAAATAGAACCTGATTATATCAGCTCTTCACCTCTTTCTAAGGGTGGGAAAGAAAAAGACTTGCCATCTCCCTCTATCAGGTTAAGCTGATAGGAACAAATGTTAAATACAGACCATATTTTTACTGTCTGTAGCTTACAATGTAGGAGAGGGAATTTAAATATTCACATTTTTTCTATCACATAACATTAGCACTGCATAATGCTGTTTCAAAAAAGAGGGAGGCTATTTCTATCTCATGGTTAAAAAGCCAAAGGTATACACATCCTCATATTTTCAGATATGATTCTGCAATTATTTGCACAAAACCACATCTATATTTCCACTCAAGTTCCACTCAGGTTTTTTTGCATACAGCAATACACTTACATGTATACCTTCGTATTCTTACAGTCACTTCAAATATGGTTTTGAAAATGTGGGACAAGATGTACGTTAACAGTAGTCCCTGCAGTTCAGTGAATTAGTCCACCTTGAGATTGCTCACATAGCATTTAGGAGGTCTAACCTGGATCCTTTAGAGCAGCATAAGATGCATACATTTGAAGATAACCATCTTGAGCACAGATATTCCTAGGCATGCTCATGCCCAACCTCTACCAAAATGAATGGGAATTGGATGTCTAAATGCCTGTGAGGACCTGAGAGTTGGTCCATCTTGCCTCTGGGTTATTTGTTTTCTGTCCAGCTCCCTCTAGTGTCCTACACAATATATTATCATCAACTCACTGGACTGCATTACTGATTTTGCATCAATGCACTAGATGCTACATAGGCATACTGCCTGTGCCCTTGGATACACTGCCTAGTTGCACTTATACACAGTGTAGAAAACTTGCAGAGTGACTGAATCGGTACTCAGTGCTTTCCAGCATCAGAACTGAGGCTAAAGAAAAGACTTCAGAAACAGAAATCTTTTACTAGCCTTAACTGGCACTGAGGATGGTTACTCAAAGGGAGGATTTAGAGAGCACTAGCATGGTCTCCCTTGAAAAGCAATAAACAAGAAGAAAATGTTTTAAAAAATTATTTTTTTACAACTAATCTTGAAAATATTCATTCAGAGAAAAAGCATGCGTATAAAAAGCTTCCTCCAAAACAGGTAAGCTGGCCAGGAGCACTGTCTCTACATACTTGTCAATTTGCAATTGCTATTATAAAAAATATATATACTTACCATCTCCAGGCACTGACATGAAATGAGCATTCACCCATTTTTCATCCTCTCCATACTCGTTCTTTGCTAGTAAGGTATAAGCACCATTGTTCAGATGGGTAGGGTTGTCCAGCTGAAGGCAGCCATGGTATTCACTTTGATTGATAACATGTATTTTAGTACAGATGTATTCAGACTCATTCAGTATAGCCCCTTCATAGAACCACTGCAATGTGGGCTTAGGGTTCCCTTTCACAGTGAATGGAATACACCAGTGGTGGTCCGGGGTTGGAGATTCAATAAATGTGATATTTGGTGCAACTATAATGGGAAAAACAGAGTGAAGAACATTAGAATATCCCAAATGTCTTGTTTTCTAAAGTTATCAGTGCTAAAATATGCTACTTGAAGGAATTATACCTATTTGGAGGATACTTACACAGGAAGCCTACCTGCTCTGCCTTGGGTACTCCACTTACAACTGAAATTAAGCCATTCTTTAGAAAGAAACAAAACAAACTAGTTTCAGACAAAGTGTGAACCCCCATTAAAACACTTCCTCCGCAAGGTGTGGAAAGTTCAGTTACCAGATCACCGAGAAGGGAGATAGGGACATTTTAGCTTTACTGTGCTGAAAAAATGGCACAGAGGAGTGCTGAAGGAACAAAACAGTATTAAAAATATTTAAAAGTCAATCAAAAGCAACTAGTACTGGAAATATATTCAGCTAAGAATCCAAACTTCCAGGTGACTTCTTTAAAAGAATCAAAGCCAGAACAGCTGATTTCATTCCCTGGGTTCTTCTGTCAGGGAAGGACCATTTTCTACTATACATTTTCTCATTCTTTGTTCAAATGTGATAAATGCCTCAAGTTTTCAGACTTCTGTTTACTTCTGGAGACTATTCCAACACCTTGCACATTATTTCTCTGTTAGGAAATTTTCCTTGATATTCATTTGTAACTGCATCCAATTTCATCTTGTTATACTCCCTTTTATCATTCATAACAGTGCCAATCTCACAATCTCATTTACACTGTTCAAACATTTCTAGTTTATGTCCTTTTCCATAGCTATTTCAAATCTAATTTCCATCTACAAAACATTTTAAATGCTTCTAGAGTGATTTCTTAAGTTTGCTGTCATGAGCACATGCTGAAATTTTTTTTCCATATACAAATTGTTACGTTCCCATCTTCAATTAAACAGAGGGTTGCAACTTGTGAAAACATATTTCACATAAAATTAATTCAGGCTGGAATCTCAGATCTAAGAAGCCAATGCTTCTATACTACATGTCCCCCCCTTCCTTGGCCCTGATAAATAATTATTCAAAGGTATGACAAATTAATTTACATCTGGCAGAACAAATGATGCAAATGTGTTAATTTTTGAACAAAGCAATTGTTGGTTTAGTTAAAAAAAAAACCCTTTTAAATTTGTAGTTTATTATAAATAATTTCTATGACTTTTGATGCATTCATGTTTCTTAATTCCTAAGATAGCGTGTATGTATATGCACACCATTACAAACCTGTTCACATTGACAGTACCATTGAGTATTTGGGATTCAGATATCTTCTAGAGATTGCTCAGACTGGAAGTTAAAGCATTTAGAAACATAATTTTTGCAGAAGAACTCAGAGTAGAAAAAGGTAAAAATAACAACTACTTGTTGGGCTATTCCCAGAATTAACTACAATAGATAGTTTGCATGCTTAAAGGGTGTTTCTGTTTCAACAATTTGTGTTCCAAATAAATATTTATACCCAAAATAGTTATTGCCAATGTGGTTTAGCCTCCTTACGTACAGAATACTGTGAGCTCAGCAGAGGCTTGGTCTTCTCCCACAATATTCTCTGCAATGCAAGAAATCCACAGTCCGCTGTCCGCAGATGAAACATTCTTTATGGTTAGCGAGGCAGGATTATTACTTGTGTCACTCTACAAATGATCAAAAAAATATGAATGTGCCAAATATGGCATAAAGAAACAATGGAGAGAGGGGGAACCATTGGCCACAGGACAACAGCATTTTCCATTTTCCCTTCCTTTTAGCTGTATCAAACCATAATTAATCAAAGCATTACTTTGGTTGCTTATCCAAACAGATGCAAAACACTTACAGAACCAATTGTAACTATCAGTAGTGGTGGATTCAAAGCCCCAAAAACTCGTTCAGTTTTCCATCATGTCACTTTCTTTTGACATCTCTTTCTCTCTACACAAATGTTTTTTCTGCACCCATTCCCTTGCTTATCCCTCTCTTCAATTTCATGATTGATTTCTATGGTCTATCTCTAATCTCTTTAATGTTTTTATTCCCTTCTATATTCTGTTCAGCCCTTGCTTTACTCTTCCTTTTATATCTTTCATTTACACTTAGCTTGACATCTCTTCTACTACTGCCTTCTGAGCTCTACTGCACCTTGACAACATGTCTTCCCCCTCCTCCTTAGCCAAATGTCTCTTAAAAGCTTCTTGCTATCATGGAACCTTCCACAAGGCAGTATGTCCCTTCTACTAACTGAACTACTGCCCAAGTGCCGTTTTACTGTGCTTAAGCACAGGCTAATTGAGGTAAAAATTATGATTTACAGAAAGTTCAGTGCATTAAATGCTATATTAAATATGCAGCTATGTTACACTGCATAAAGTAAATTACAGAAATTAATTACAAAAACAAAGTAAAAATTAATTACAAAGATTTTTAAAAAAATCAGCTAGCAAAGCTAGTTGTTAAAGCCTCTGTTATCTTAAATGAGACCCTTAAAATGACAGCCAAATAATTACTATTTCCATACTTGAATTTTTCATAAAATGCAAGATTATTTTATTGAAAAGGAAAGGAACCAAAACAAATTTAGAAAATAAACAACAATGAGGATGATTGCTTAAAAACCACCTTTTGGGGTACTTATTGTACACATATGCTTTGATGCTGCACAGAACACAAGCAGATGATATGCTGCACCTGTAAAATCACAGTGACTTCCAGTGGTAGACAATGGGGACATGTGGGAATGCTCCTGCATACAAAATTGCAGGACCAGAATTTTAAACATCCAGATGACACCTTAACTCCACTTAAGTCAAATGTCCCATTGATTTCACTGTGCTATGGGGGCAAGAGGAGTGGAAAAGCCAACACCCCAATGCACGTTTCTCCATATGCAACTCTCAGAGGTGAGCAGTCCTCAGAGCAGGAATTAAAGCACAGGGCTTCAATTGCAGGCTCAGGCTGAAACATATAGCAAGAAAAGTCTAACTGACATTAACCAACTTGTCCATCAACATGAAAGCTGAGCGTGTGGTTAATGTTGCAGGACTGAAGTTTGGTTTTCACTTTTGCTAACATTTCTCCTTGTAAAACAGGAAAGAAAACCAGGCAGAAGCAGCATAGGAGGTTAAGAAAAGGGAGGCAGAAACAAAGATATGGAAGTGAGAAAAAGGAAACCAAAACCAACACTCACAGAAAAGGTAAGTTGTGAATGACAAATGAGCTTTAAAAGGCACTCATTCTTCTGCTACTGAAAAGACCACTGTGCTCTACAGATAATATAGCCCCTCTCATAAAGTTATGTCAGGATAAGAAAAGCTTTTTTGGGAAACCTCAAAGCAAACTGAACATGGCATTTGAAAGACAAAAAAGGTTAAAAAATGAGGTGATCTTACTTTTTGAACAGTATCCCACATTTGTCTTGTCTCATGACTCAAAAAAAAAAGACATAGAAAAATAAAAAAAACCCCCAACTGCATAAATTCCTCAAACTCTTTTAATTTCTCATTCTTGTTGATAACTGATGCGTTTGGGTCATTTTACACATTAAAGAAAAGTTTAAAAATAAAACTAGAGCTCTGCAAAGCTGTGATGAAAGTTGAAAGACAGGCTAGTCAAATTCTACATAAGCCTAATGTAATGACCTCACTGAAGAAAGTGCAGAGGTCAAGAGATCCCAGAGGTCCTGTCTCTTCCATACTGCAGGAACAGTTTTGGAAGTACACATCATGCACTTTGTACAGACCAGAAAGCTTTAGGCAGTCTGTACTCTCATGAATGCAGGGGACCCGATGCCATAAAATTTTAAATAACAGAGGGTCTTGCACAGTGTAAATAATGGCAATTTAGGAGGTCAACAACTGCATGTTGAAGACCTGCTTAAATGCTTCTCTTTATCAACATCTCCATCAGAAAGAACTTAATCAGTATATCTTCACTGTACACACAGTCTAAGGCAGGTACACAGAATACCAGGATCTCAGGAAACAAAATTCCCACTGTCTAGATGGGTTTATTGAGGAAACATTTTCGTACTTCATAAGAAAATTTTGCCATAGTAAAACCTTGACTTGGACTTTCTTGTTGCTTTGTTTCGTTAAAGGAAAATGAAACAAACTACAAAGTAATTAATATTTACAACCAAAGTTCCAGCACACCAAGCTTTTGGCCTAAAAATATAATAAAATTAGAGAGGCAAAGCTTTTCTTGCAATTAGAGTAGATTTGATTTGTTCTCTCTATGCAGGTATTTGTGATAATGAGAAAGTACTTAAGCTTCGGTATCCTGATTCGCTACATTGTTTCCATGAAATTACAGCACTCTCATTTACAAAACATCCAAAAACTTAAGTGCAAATCAATTTCTCAAGGAATGAATGTTTGCCATTTTCCAAAATTTGCTATTTCATATTTTTTATAAAAAGTTAATTAAAGTTAGAGACAAAGCTTTATTTCATCCTTTAGCAGATGTCTTGTCTCTGAATTGCCATGTATTTGAATATGAAACTTACCTCATGATTTGAAACAAGATTAGTGAGCACCCAGGACACATTAGGGGGCGGCCCTCCAGTAGTATCACAGTACAATGTGATGCTCTTTCCTTCCACCACGGTGATGTTGTAATTGCTTAAGTTTGCTGAGGGCAAGTCTATGATACAAGCAAAAAAAACCAAAACAAAACAAAAAACACACCCAAAAAAACCACCACATGGATATTTGTGTTTGCCAGAAATAGATGCTGCTCAGTTCTATGGGAAATGTATAAATGCAATCAAAAATGCTGCTTCCTTAAAATTCACTGTGGTCAGTTATTGTTCAGGAATGGAGTACAAGCAGCATTGTTGGAGATATATAAATACTGCTACATAAAATTTTTTGAGCCACCTTCTTTTCACATCCAAAGGAAACATTCTAGCATATGGAAATACATGAAGCTAATTATAGAGGGGGCAAATAGTAGTTATCTTAACTTCAGTTTTAACTTTCAAAAAAAAAAAATCCCTCCATTTTTTAACACAGGAAACTTAATCTGTCTGACTACCCACAGTCTCTGTTGTAGCAGTTACAATGAAACCTCTATTTTCCAGGGACTAACTGACATTGTGGTATTCCCACTATTCTCAACTACAGTTAACATGAAAATCCCATTACCCCATGGTATCACATAAGAGATCGAAGCCCTCCTCATACAGAGAGCTCATAGACAACAGAGAAAAACCTAGATCTTCAAGTACAAAGTGCACAAGAGGGAAGCAAAGCCCTGAACAGATCAAACCAGAGGAAAGAAAGGACAGAAGAGAGCATCAGCGACTGCACAGAGCAGCTATCAAGGGCACTTCAGCAGACTTAACTATTGCCCTCAAAAAAGAGGGAAAGAAGAAAAGCTGCAAGAAGATATCACTCACCAGTAACCCAGCCTAGATTTTAGAGAGATTCACAGATTCGCAGATTGGTAGGGGTTGGAAGTGACCTCTGGAGATCATCTAGTCTAACCCCCCTACTAAAGAAGGATCATCTAGAGCAGGATTGCACAGGATTGCATCCAGGCGAGTTTTTAATACCTCCAGAGAAGGAGACTCCACAACCTCTCTGGGCAACCTGTTCCAGTGCTCAGTCACCCTCAAAGTGAAGAAGGTTTTCCTCATGTTCAGATGGAACTTCCTGTGTTCCAGTTTGTGCCCATTGCCCCTTGTCCTGTCACTGGGCACCAGTGAAAAGACTCTAGCCCCTTCCTCTAGACATTCACCCTTTAGATATTTACAAGCATTGATAAGATCCCTTCTCAGTCTTCTCTTCTCCAGGCTAAACAGACCCAGCTCTCTCAGCCTTTCCTCATAAGAGAGATGCTCCAGTCCCCTCATCATCCTTGTAGCCCTCCGCTGGACTCTCTCCAGTAGTTCTTTGTCTGTCTTGAACTGGGGCGCCCAGAACTGGACACAATATTCCAGATGTGGCCTCACCAGGGCAGAGTAGAGGGGGAGGATAACCTCCCTCGACCTGCTGGCCAC